>ML732198.1:0-204157 GCA_009176345.1 Aspergillus leporis | reverse complement strand
AAAAAAAAAAAAAAAAAAGATGAAGCAAATATTTCAGAACTTCGCCACTAAAGCAAGATATCCACTTTTCGCATTCCGAGCTCCACAGAAACCGTCATCGCAACCGTTCGTCCTCGAAGGGAAAATTGCCAAGCCGGAGTAACCTCACCTTGAGGGAGCCAATGCACACTACATTACTATATTGACAAGCTTATCTACATCGGCACCTATCCAAGCACACTCTAGCCCTGAATAGAAATGTATCCCTCAATTATACAAGAGGAGCGAACGGATCTGCAAATCCGATACGCTACCGAGGCTGACGCTTCCGCTCTTGCGCGCGTCAGCGCCGTGGCCATGGGCCAACTGGCATTCTATCTCCATGCGTTTTCTGGTGCATCGGAGGACAGCGTTCAGCGTTTTGAAACTATAAGTTTCCTCAGACACATGGCAAATCCTGAAGTGCATGTGCTTTGTGGTGTTGATATAGCGAGTGGCGAGATCATTGCTGTCTCGCGCTGGACAGTGCCCTCAAGTCTGCAGTATGAGCAGCCACCAGAGGCAATGGAGTTGAGTGAAGAGGCATTGAAGATGGTGGCTAATTATATGGACTATGCGCCACGGCCGATGAACGATGCTGTTTTTGCAGGGTTTAGGAGAATGTTTGCAGAGTCAAGGAGGAAATGGTGTCGGACGGACGATATTTGTATGGTCTTGTTCCCTTATTAACTGTTGGCTATGATGCAGCGTGCTAATTCAAATATACAGTGCTTGACTTGCTTTGTATCGTGCCTGGCCATCAAGGAAGAGGTCTTGGGACCACTATGCTTAAGTGGGGGCTTGAAAAGGCGGATGCTGAGAAGAAAAGAGTTTATCTTGAGTCAACTCCAGATGGGATGACGCTGTACAAAAAGTATGGCTTCGAGTTAGTCGAGGAAGTCTTATTTGATTATGGAGAATTTGGGATAGAAGGGGAGGAGACAGTTAGCTTAATGTTGAGAGAGGCCGTAGGGATGGAGTGACGCATGGTCGGTAAACGACTGCTGTTTATATAGACACTGTTCTTGTCCGTCAGGCTAAATACCTAGAATACATTTCAGTTTGGTTCGCCCTTCAAGTCTACGGCGCTGTAGGGATGTTTATCGTACTTTGGCTATCAGGTAGAGGGCCTGTATATGACTGGGAACTGAAGCTCTCGCATCTCTTGAATTATCTTTCTAAAGAGAGGACACTATCAAGTCCTTCCCGGAGGCACGGGGCACTGATTCGCTGTTCTGATTGCGAAAGTTAGATGGCCAACAGGTCAATCAAAAGATAGCGCCGAAGCGGAGATGTAGGGATGAACGGCAACAGTCTCGGAGAGAAGGAGATACCGCCAAGTCAAGAGTGCTACTCCATGAAGGCCGATGGAAAGGTGCGTGTGAAAGCGACCACAGCGTAAGAAGAAAAGCTACACCGGCTCATGGAAATCTGAATCACAGAGTGGCATATATAGTCATCAATGAAGTGCAAGGAAGAAAAAGAAAAAAGTTCTATCTCAGACAGCCGCCATCGTAAAGTTGACCTGACCTATACAGGATTCTCCCAAGTCTTCTCATTCCGACTCTGATCCAGCTTTTTCTTTCGCAGTCTTAAATGTCGCTTGGCGAAAATATACCAAGACGCCAGTGTCAACAGCGTAAGGGGAACTGCTATCACTACGAAGATCCAAAACTGATCTGACATTCTGAATCCTTCCCCATTAGGGCCTTCATAGTCGAAGAGATTCATCCCCAGAAGTGTCTGCACATATCGTTAGGTAGAGCTGTCAATGTCCGTACACCGCGAAATTGGCTCACCGAGACAAAGCTAGCAGGTAAATAGATCAAAGTAACTAGAGTCACGACCCGGACTGTTGCATTGTCGTCGAACGATTCAATGGTGAGATCAACCATTTTGGCATTGATCTCGTTGGCGACGGTCTGGCCTTTGAGATTAAGAGCGACTGCTAACTATATCCAATTGATGTTAGAAAGTCCGAGAACTAGTATCATGATTTGATGTGGTAGAGAATATACCAAGTCTGAGATACCTTTGACCTTCCCTTCCAGGACTTCAACACTTTTCAAACATCCTTCAATATTAGTGGTGTAGTATGCCATCTCGGTGGCAGCTCGTTGAGATTCACCTTCGCTTGTGAATCCTTTATTCTGGAACAGCGTATTAACTTCCTCGAGCTTGCGGATTGTGCCCAATGCAACATGCAATCTGGATGACAGCGGCAGGAGCTTATCGCCCAGATATTGAGGTGTAAGGAGCCGCATAAGCCCGTCTTTATCGTGTTCGCCTTTCGAAGGATCCAGAGTCAGAGCAATATCTACCTAAGCAAGGGGTCAGCCACTTATTCCAGCATGTAAACATCGATCGCATTCTAGACTAACAGTCTTCTCAATCTCCTCGCCGAGATTACGGATACACCAGCGCCAGTTACCCATATAGGCTGACAAGGCAAGCAAATGCATTGAGAACCAGTTCTTGGGGATACCGGCGGATTGAGAAGCGACCTCGACTTCAATTTGTTGCTGCATTTTCGAGCGCGGCTTCGCATGCAGGAAAATCCAGAGATTGCCGGTGCCAGCAGGATTGTACCGGTGAAGCACGCATGATTGCCGGATAGTCCATGAGACTTTTCCTTGAGAGATGTAATCTTCTGCATAAGCGAAAAGGTATTGCATGTCTGAGGAATCAGCATCATAATCTTAGTGCCCCCGTCCAGTTTGTAAAGTACCGTATGAGCCGTCCTCTCTGTGTTTGATTGTCATCACCCCATGACCTGCGTCCGAGCTTCGTGGTTTATCTCCGAAGGAGACTGCAAGGTCAAGAAAAGTCGCGTTGATGTCGTAAAGGTTGATGAGTTTTCGCATCGCTTGTTCAGTGATGCCGAGGGGTCTCATCGAGTTCTGCGAGCATATTGACCTGAAAGACTATTAGTGTGGGTAGTGTGGCGCGGCGAAAGCAGTGATCCTAACACTATACGTGCTTTTGGCTTGGATGCCATTGTAATATGAGTTTCGAAGGCGTCGCTATCTGTGAACAAGTGGGGCCCGTCTGTTTTGGGTCCAGAAGAAGCTAGTACAATTAGCATATGTGCGCCAAGGAACTCTCTCGTCGATTGATATCCTACAGATGGAATCAAATAGGTATATGTTGGACTGCTCTGGGCGAGCAACAAAGGTTGGATGACGGAGATGTGGTCGTATAGCGTTGTAGTGCTCGGGTATCAGAGGGCTCGTTCGGCAATCGTTCTCGCCGAGAGCTGCGATCGGATGCATCATTAGGGTAAGGGCTCTGGATGCTTTAATGTGGCACTAGAGGTGTTCTAGAAACAAAGTGCATGGTACAGAACAGTCATTTATACTCAGTTCGCTTACAGAGTCAGGCCACAAGGCAGAATACGTGGGATAAAGGATGGTAGTCTAAGGCTGTTGAAGTGGGATCATTGCAGCTAAGCAAACACAGCCGACAAGGAGCTACACAAGCTGGGCCATCCAACCATAGTGTTTGATGCAATACCAAAGCCACAGGGGGGGGCTTAACCAAGCGATCATCGTAACCAATCCCATTTGCGTATGATCAATTCACTCGCTCAAGCTCGCGAAGATCGCTGGGCATATTCCAGTAAGCCCAGATGAGACCCAAATATCGTATATGATTCACTTACTCGATATCATCCTAGCAGAACGAGACTAATTAGCGATGAAATAAAAGCAAAATTCCATACCTCAAGAGGTCTCGCGGTATATTACCTCAGTCACTACTCTTGGCGCGTCAAACACAAATCGTTCGTTGATATGCTTAACCCTATTCATCAGTCATGCCCAAACACCAGCGCCAGATCAGAAGTTACTTACGCGGACTGTAATCGTATAGCCAAACAGGGTTCGGAGCCGAGCTTCGAGTCTTTCCTTTCTGATATACCCTGCCGTGTCAGGGCTGATGATATTCTGAACGGACCCGCGCATGGTCAAGCAGAGCTGGGATGGCTGGAAGGGGGGGAAGCGAGAATTGAGCTGATCTGAGCGTAACGCACAAAGGGTGGGTTCCTCAGCTCTCTCGTCTTGGTTATAGGCGATAGGAAGGAAACCTGGCAGTGCAAGAGGGCGCAGAGCCGCTTGGGTCGAGGCTGTGAGGCAGAGGTCAAGGCGCTGATTGTTGGTAGCATGTATCCGGTGTAATGATCTTTGCTTTTGCAGGCTCTCCCACAAGGTTTGACGGACTTGAGTGTCACACTTCATCAGTCGGTTCCACCAGTGAGGCCAACGATGGCTTGAAGGATCGAGTCATCTTGCCCATGGTCGGAGTGTGACCACGTCAAGGCCCGCGGGGAACCGGGGATAGTACCCCTTTACTGCATGAAAAGCGGGGATGCCAATCCATACCCATTGAAATATAGTGTTATTCGGAGAACTTCGGAAGCAGTCTTTTCTCCGTTACATAACCGCAAGCTAGTATACAATATGTTGACGCAGTTGATTGATACAGTGTGATTATTTGTGGCACGAAACCAGGGATTTCAGTGTGAAATAATCTACACATCGCAAAGGATAGAAGCTCATAAGACCATATCCAAAAACCAGCAAGCCTATTGCTGTTACAACCCGATTAGCAATAGCACAACGAACCAATAGCCCGAAGATGTGACGAAAAAAAGAAAGGAAAGGAAAAGCGATGATGATCCCGGAGAGCAAAAAATGAGCAAAAGGAATATGGTGGCTGACTGATTTTTGGGGACCGTATCTCATCGAAGGCTGTAAGCCTTTCTGTTCCATCTCGCACAACTACGGTAGTATCTACGGCGCCCGAACTAGTTCTGTCATGAGCAATGCTGCAGAGAGCCCGAAAATGGTCAGAGGTAAGTTTCTTGCTGGGGAACATTGGAGCAGATATGTTTCTCGCGAGTACGACCCGGGAATGCTAAGAGAACTCGCGGAGTGAAGCAATGACGACAGTCTACTCCAAAGGCTCCTTCATCCATGTTCGAATACGAGAGTGTCTTAAAGACTTTCGGGGCACGGCACAGCAGTACTCTTTCACAATATGGTCACTGCAAACGAGCCTCATTGCCCCTCATATAAAGCAGCCGATTGGTATCAAAAGTTCTCCAGGGGTTCTAAATTAGGGAAATTAGCCTCCTAATGCGGGTCACTTATTTTTCTTGCCCTTAATCTCGGCTTGGTGGAAATTTTGGTCCAGATACGAATAGATCTTTTGATTATTACTAGGATTATGTTTATACCCCCAACAATTCGTCTTTATGTAAAAGGTCAAAGAAATCCTTCTCTGACCAGCTTCCTGCACTCCAATCGATCGATCCTTTATTAGCATTAAGGTGTGGCTTCGACACCTTCTTATTCTTTCGAGCCCCTTACATCGCACATCTTAGGAAGGTAGATTAAGGTTAAAAAATGCATGCAAGGAAAACTACCAGGCCAACGCACATAAACAGATGGTAAGTGGCCTTCTCCATCACCAATGTACTTTTTTTTTTCATTGCAGTAGCTCTATAGACTTCCCATTCCCTTGACTTGTGGCATAGCAGCATTCTTACCATATAATTTATCGCTTAGGCCCCATAATCCGCTACGGTTGCGAGTTCCGGACGAGCTTGAAGATGACGTTCGCAATTTCCATAAAAGAGTCAAACTCGAGGGTGTGGTTGACGTTGAGCTACTCATTAGAGGAGCTCGAATAGCGCAAGATTTGGAGAATTTTGAAAACGTCCCGAATATAACACTGGCGGAGAAGAAGGCGATAATGGATGAAAGGAAGGGGGGATTTCTGCAACAAAGTAAAGACCTCAAAGTGACGATTCTAACCACTGCATGTGCGGCAATTACCCAGTAAGTCAGCCTTATAGAGCTCAAATTTCCTTGCCTTAGCTAATATTTTCTATAGAGGGTGGCAACAGTCGACCATAAATGCTAGTTCCCACGGCTGGAAGTATGACTTGCGCCCCCCAGGTGCGGAAGATTACTGGAAGAGTCGTGCATTGCTGGTTGGGCTTATTGATGCTGCGCCCTGGCTCTCCGGTAGCCTTATGTCAGTCTCACAGCACAATATCTCATTTCTTCCTAGCTGACGAGGACTAATTGTTAGTGGGGCATGGCTGAGTGATCCTCTCCAGGAAGTGAAAGGTAGCTATGGACGACGGCCAGCGCTATTTATATCTGCCGTCTTCTGTGCTGCGTGTGTACTTGGTATAGCGTTAATTCTTCCACCTATTAGTCGTGGCAGTTCTGATCCGAAGTCGTGTAGGTACCGCACGCTGTAAGACATGGCAGGAGCTTCTCGCTTGTCGGGTCCTGTTGGGTATAGGGGTAAGCTATCACTGTATGTACTCACATGACCAAAGGCTCATTGGAATTATCAAAAACAAGATCGGCGCAAAGGCTTCGATCGCCCCCGTATTTGCGGCCGAGGCAGCCGTTGACCACATGCGAGGACGACTATTGATGATGTGGCAATTATTCGACACTTTGTGCGTATCCATACTCATCTTAGCTCCACTTGATTCTCTGGCTAATGCATCGTTTATACAGTGGTATATTTGTGGGCTTCGCCTGCGACTGGATTGTTGACCGCCAATGGAGGGTGCTTTTAGGGACAGCGTCAATTCCAGCCCTTATACTACTATTTCTGGTCTTTCTATGTCCCGAGTCACCCCGGTTTCTTCTTCGGAAAGGGGATTACAAAGGGGCATTTGCGAGCCTCCGCCAGCTGCGAGGGACTGATATACAAGCAGCAAGAGATCTTTACTACATTCATAGTCAGCTACAGATCGAAACGGAAGTATTACAGGGCAAGGATCCTGAAAACTGGTACAAAGAACAGATCTATCAAGAGCAGGTCAACAAGACCAAGTTTCTGGGGCGAATCCGGGCGCTTTGCATTCACCCACGCAATCGAAGGGCATGTTTGGCCGCATTCCTAGTGATGGCATCACAGCAGCTTTGTGGCGTGAGTCATTTCCTCAGACACATTGCCTATGAGGAGGCTAGAGTATCTGCCTCTGACAACCGTACTAGATTAACATACTCTCGTTTTACTCCACCCGACTTTTCAACCGTGCAACTGGCGAAGAAAGTTCGCACGACCAGAGCAACCCTCTGCAGGATAAGAGGGTAACTTGGCTCAATTTTGGTGAGTTACTATTCTTCATACCTAGTCTCCTTGTGGAGTTACAGAAACTGATTATTGTCAGGGTTTGGCTTGGCCAACTTCCTCTTCACCATCCCTGCTTATCGATACATCGATTGGCGCGGACGTCGGCTCCTTCTCCTTATCTCTCTGATTGGGATGTTCTTCAGTCTACTAGCCGTTGGTTTCTTCTTCCGAATCAGTGACGATGCTCTCAGACTAGCTCTTGTGTCGGTTTTTGCTATTGGCATTTTCACCTTCTTCTACGGTATCGGTGCGGGACCCGTTCCATTCACTTTTAGCGCAGAGGTCTTCCCTCTTGCTTTTCGCGGTACGTATGAGGATTTTGTCATTATGTATAGAGGATTGATTCCCGGAAGCACTCTGTGTGGCTGAATGCTAATCTTGCTTTTCCAGAGGTCGGCATGAGTTTCAGCGTCATGGTCAATTTTCTTGGCCTCGGCCTTTTGATCCTGTTTGTGCCAAGATTAACTGATGCTTTGGGAGAATATGGTGAATCTAAGTTATGTTTTTTATTCGTGTCAGTTGCTTTTCTTGCCACGATCATAGATTATGCAAGAGCTAACTATGCATAGGGGACTGAATGCACTGGCATTTATTCTCGTCTTTTTGTTCGTGAGTACTTCTCACGACCTGCAGGCCACATGAGCTAACTCTAAATCTAGGTTCCCAGTGGCACGGAAAAAGTCAGCCTCGAAGAGGTCAACAACATTTGTATGGTCACCTCCTTCCTTTCTGTTCTTTTCCAATATTTACTGGGATCATAGTCAACAAGAAGACATCCGTCCATGTCAGACAGCATTTTCGTGACCTTCGAGGCCAGGGCGTGCAAGAGGAGCAGCCGCATGATCTTGAGACACTTGAAGAGACTGCTTGATACCTGCGTGCTTGATACCTGCGTGGATTTTGAGCATTTACATAGATCATGGTAGTTGTTGTCTACTGGGGGGATATGCTGGAATTACTTGGGCTTTTTGTCAGCTCTAACACCCGAAATTTGTGTTGTATTAATGAGTCTGCTTCTCTCAGTCTATCGCCAAGTGTCTTGTATGGTTGCTTGCTCCAATATATGTGGGTATCTTTTGCTGTACAGCCACAATTTATAAATTGTAGGTGGTCAGATGGGGCCCCAGCTAATGCCGAAGCATAAATCCGACTAATTAGCTCATTGGGTTACGAAATTAATGTACATTAGCTGTGTGGAATCGAGGTTCGAGTCATGTGCCGCGAGCATCAATCCCAACAGGGACAGCCCCATCTGGCTCTTGGCCGAGGCTGAAAGTATTGTGGAGGACAGGACATTATTGAGGCAGAGAATAAAGTCTAGTAACAGGAGCAAACAAGAGACACGTGAGTTCATTAGTAGCTGATGACGCTGCCCAATTATTGTTTTTATTTTGGGCGGCTTTTTCTTTCAAAGCAAGCACCGATAGCATTTCCAAGTCCCCTTCTGTCCACGCAGATGCACTGCACACAATTCCATAGTACACATCCTGTTCGCTAGCTGTTACTTGCTTATTAGTGTCTCATATATCGTGGATGTATACTAGTAGCTTTAGACGCTCGCAGCGACTCATTTGGACTGAACAAACGCCGTCCGTCCGAGCGTCGCTCGCGACCTCGACGCAACGGCCTACGATCCTTCGCCCAGTATGAGTTCTCATGATATTTTACCAAATGTGCTCGGTGCGAAAAAGTCGGACGACAATATTTATGCTACTTCTCATACTACCGGCTACGACTTAAGAAATCTACACGCTGCACTCGCATCGATCCCTAACGGCCATAATGAAAATTTCCCATCGCGCCAACTTCAGAGGAATCACACATCTGCCCAGAAACCCAGTATGATAGAAAGGATGATGCCCGGGTCATTCCCAAGTCAAAACCATAGCCCAGAAATCGTTGGCTATTCGTTATCTACCGTTCAAGATCATCGTGGCTTTATGCCTACCCGTGGCTCCAGCAATAATCTTCTTCCCACGTTAGTATCATCGAACCATTTCTCTATCTCCCAAATTAGAAATACCTCCTAATCGATCTGCTCTTGAATAAGGTACAGAATACCGGACACTCAGGTCGCTAGTGACAGTGACCCACTTCATCATGCTACATCGTCACCCATCGCGAGTCTCGCGGACCCTACTCGGCGAACCTCGGTTACACAGAAAAGGCCCTGTCATGATCCGGATTCTTTACTTAGGTTCCTGGGCTGCGGCCTACAAGCTAAAACACATCGGAGGAACAGCCCCTTAGAAAAGATTGTGACTCGCCACAGTTTAGCAGGCATTTGGAACGAGGCTTGCTTGGAGACATTTATTGATTTGATGAAGCCTGGCTTTGATTACAATGATATAGATCTCATTCGAGAGGAATATTTGCAGACACTGTCTATACTCGTTGATATCGGCTGGTTGGAGTGGGGACGCTTCGCGGAGATCTTTCTAAATCCAGATGCAGTGGGCGAAGGGGGCCGTTCTGATCGAATGATCCCCACGTACACACTGGCAATCTTGGAAGATGAATCGTTCCTGGGTCCGCCCTGGGCTGAGAAGTTTTTAGCCAGTCAATACACCTTCTACCCGATTGATATCCAAGAGGGTAGGAGCCTTGTCCTGTCAAAGGAGTGGCGGCTACCCTTTACGAACGACAAGCCACTGAATATCGGCGAAGGGGGATACGGCCAAGTCACTAAGGAGGTCATTGGAAGAGGTCATTTTCGATCGGGGTCCGATATTCACCCCCCCGGTGCACCATACAACGTAAGTGGCGCAATCCCGTCTGTCTCCCATGAGAAACTGCCCCGATCACTAGCTAATCTAACACTCTTCAGAAAGAGATACCAGTGGCCCGGAAGCGATTCTCTGTGAAGGGTCATTTCCGCTATGAAACCAAAAACCTCGAAATCCTTCGCTCAAGCCTCTCTCAACACCATCGCATTGCCCCTTTTCTAGCCACCGTGGCTATTGGCAACGAGTTCAATATTCTTTCTCCTTTAGCAAGTATGGACTTGGAGGCATTCCTTCTCAGTGGCCACCAGAACATTCCGGATCTCAAAGTCCATGACCTGATCCAGGAGTCGGCCAAACTTGCCGGGGCGCTAGCCTATTTACATAAAGGACTGGATGGTGACATTCCGGGTCTCAGCTGTTGGCACATGGACCTCAAGCCGGAGAATATACTTGTCTTCCATGGAGACACACCTGAATTCCCAAAAGTGGGAAAATGGAAGATCTCCGATTTCGGTATATCAATCATCACTGGTCCGAAGGAAACCGGTACCATTGTCACTGTCACCGAGTTCGTCGATGCCTTGACACAAAGACAAAAGGCAATGAGACCTCCAGGACCCTACCAGCCGCCCGATGGGGATAGCTTTGGTCCTCGAAGCGACGTGTGGTCCCTGGGTTGTATCTTGACTCGGGTCCTTGCGCTCGGATTAGAAGGAGGCACTGGACTAACTCAACTCGATGAGCTGAGGAAGACAGACGTTGATGGAGTATCACTCTACGAGAACGATTATTTTTACCGAGGATCACCGGCTGTTCTAAATCCCCATATTCAAGACTGGCTTGATAGATTGCCCCATCATCATGCCAATTATAATTTTGAGTTTCTCGGAGGGTGCAGGTCTTTAATTCTCTCCATGCTTGAAATTGACCAGGAGGCAAGACCATATGCATATGAGGTTCAAGAGCAACTGCATAAGCTTATGAACAATGCGCAACGTACTCTTTCATGTTATAGTAGGAGTGCTGATACCGATGGTCACGCAGGGTCAATCGGACTTGATTCAGTCGACAGCGAGTCTAGCAAACGTAAGGTCGAATATCTTATGCACGCAATTGATCTCGGAGACCTGGAAGAGGCTGGGAGTTGGCTGAGACAGGGTGTTAATGTCGAAGAGAAGGATGAGCGGCCTGAGCGGCCACTAATAAACGCAATTCAAACGGGTTTTGTTCAGGCCGTTGAGTTGCTTCTCGACCACCGGCGAGATCTTGACCTTGAAACTCCCAACTCTGCCGGAGACACACCTTTGAAAATAGCTGCAGAGAGTGGCAACACGGAGCTTGTTAAAATTCTCCTTACAGCTGGCGCAATTGTTGATAATCCATCTCGCAGGGGCTTTACACCACTCATGTCAGCATGCCGGCATGGCCATGAACCAGCTGTCCAAGCTCTCTTGAGCCGTGCGGCAAATTGCTCACTCCATTCTCATGATGGCTATACCAGCCTTCATTACGCGACCTTTAGTCGTGATGGAGCCAAGATCATTAAACTTCTCAGCGAGAGACTTACTTCTCTTGGTATCCCCCGTGATATCCCCAAGGCAGACAACGGAGAAACGCCCTTGCTCACCCTTTCTAAGAACTATGCCGATACACCATTCTGGTGGAAGATGCTCGACGCTCTATTGAAGGGGGGCATAGATATCAACAAGGCTGATATGAATGGGACTACGCCGCTATATTATGCCGTGGGACGGGAATGCTCCAAATTAGTGGCCAGGCTGGTGAGCGAAGGTGCGAGATGGGAGCGTAACTCCTTGCCATCTCACTTGTCTTCAGATATGAACAAGGCGTTAAAGGGCACGGCGTTAAAGGTAATGAATCCGCGCCGTAATAGTCAAGGCAGCTATGGGTCATCAAGGAAGTCCCTTTCTAGTCAATTGCGCCGTATGTCTACCTTCAGGTCCTGAAGAGCTCTGTGGAGCTCTTACTCTTTTTTTTTTTTTTTTGTTCTTCCTTTTTCTTTTGTCCTTCTGATTTATTGAAGAGCTTTACTCTATCTTTACTTCTCTTTCTATCCCCCTTTCTATTTCCTCTTCTATCTCCTCTTCTATTTCTCCATATTCTATTACTTCTCCTAGTTCCCGTTTCTCTTATCTCCTTCCTACTTGGGCTTCTATTTTGTTCTTATCTTTCCTCTTTAGCTTTTCTTTCTTTTCATTTTTCCGTTTTGTTCTGTTTTCTTATTTTCACTTCCAATTAACCTTTTTTCTTGTTTCAAGTTCACTTCGTTGTCATTATTAATGTTTTCCCATGTCAAGAAATCTAGAACCTGGCGTGAAGAAAGGGGGTAGGGTTGGATCTGGATTCTGGAGCAGGGTTTATACGGAACATCTGTGGTTTCAATTGAAGAAAAATAAATAATTGTAAAGATCTTGAGTGTTATGATACCATGGTGCCAAGATGTTTTCGCTGTTGACTATCGACATGTACACTTATTCTCCAATCTTCCGTTGTATACCTTGTGTCATATTTATTTCTATCCTCATTCACCAACTAGAATTCATTCTCCCCAATTTACAACACCATAAACAATAGGGCTCCAATCGTGCACGAGACCGCCTGGCCGAGAACATCTAAGGACCTAGATGCTGATTGGTCAATGATCCGTAGCTAACCGGCAGCCAATCAAGGGCGCAACAAAACGCTTAACACTATCCGCTATGAGATCAGCCGCTCCATGATCCAAGACCGATCTCACTACCTTTATCATCATCATCCAGGTTCAGACTCACTGATGCCTCTCATCACAGTCACCCCCGACTCAATGTCCACATACAACCTAGACCCCCCCTCACCCTGAGCCATTCCATGGCTTCATCATCCCCGATCGCCCTCCCATTCCTCCAATTCCCCACCGAAGTCCGCCTATCAATCTACCAATATCTAATCCCGGACCTCCCAATCCGCAACTTCGCGCTCCTCCGCGACCACTCCAAAACAATCCATCTCCGCCAAGATGGCACAGCCTGCTGCCCGGCGATCCTCCGTGCAAACCACCAGATCTACGAAGAGCTAATCCCCGAGTGGTACGGCACAACCTCCTACGAAGTCATCCTAGACACCAAATACATCCTTTTCTGCGGAAAGGTCATCCCGCCCTATGCGCCGCTGCCGTCTACAATCCGCCTGGTTCAATCCATGCGATTGTGCCTGTCCATCCAGGGCACCCCACGGCATATCCATAGCCAGTCGACGCTGGAACATGCGCTGGGGTTCCAGGATCGGCTGGCGACATTGGCTGGTGCGTTGGCTGGTGCGTTGGCGGATGGGGAGGGGCGGAAGTTGACCCGGTTGCAGATGGAGATTGGGGTGGATATTCCACTGCTGTTGAGTTTGAGCAAGACGCCGAGTGAGTTGGTGGAGTTGTTGAAGTGGAATTTGTTGCCGTTATGGGAGAATGTGAGGGATGTGACTGATGTGCGGTGGGAGTTGCAGGAGCAGAGTTATGGGATTCAGAGTGAGGAGTTTCAGCGGTCGTATTCTGAGTTGAGGTCTATTATGTGTGCTTTTTTGCAGGATATGCGGTTGGATATGTTGGAGCGGCCAGATGGCTGAGGAAGGGTGCACACTTACCGTGATATGGTCGGTTATACATGGTAGTTCAATTTTGTCTGACCGTAAGTTCGGATATTGGCGATCGGGCCTTCCTATTGCTATGCGGTATGAGGTCTTGTGTCGCTGTCGGATATGGTGGATTGATATCTGTTATAGATAGTCACTACGGCGACTTCGTCGCGTTGCCCGAACGAATGCATGATTACCCGAAAAAAAAAAAAAAAAAAGGGAGTGGCCCCGGGGCCGGGGATGCCAAGCGGTTAGTGGGCCAACCCCGGGGAACGCCTTTATCCTGGCGAGGCCGGTATCGGCTTTTCTCCGACGATACCCGACTCTTCGCTTTGTTGGTGGAAGCACCATTTCTACCAGCAAAGAGAAATCAACTCTGTCTCAGAAAATTTTATAGTGTTACAAAAATTATATTTTCAAGTCCTAACCCGGGAATATGGTAGATTATCATGATAATCGTCACATGACATCATTTTTTGAGAAAAAAACCGAAAAAGATTGAAGCCGATGAGGGGCAGTTTATGCCCGGCTAAGGTTCTCGCCCTCCTCAGCCTTCTGCAAACCGTACTTCTTGAGACTGAAGAACAAAAGAACATTAGATTGTAACTGTGTGCGGGGTCAATGGAGATGCAAACATACCGGATAGACTGGATGGCAACGAAGCCAGTAGTATCGGTGGGCTCGAAGTCCTCCAGGGTATCCATGGAGGCCTCCTCGGCATCGTACAGCTTCTCGGTGCTGCTCGAGCGACCGAGAATGTAGGGGTTACCCTTGTAGAGACGCAGACGGACCTCGCCGTTGACACGCTTCTGACTAAACTTCAGACTGTTCTCGATGAACTCCCGCTCGGGACTGAAGTAGTAACCGTTGTACAGGAGGATAGACCAGTTGTGGGTGACGAACTGATCACGGAGGGAGCGGACCTGGCCGTCCAAGACGAGACCTGAAGGTAGAGTGAGTAATGCGCATTTCGAGAGGGAAAAGAACTAGCACCAACCTTCAAGATCCAAGTGGGCAGCACGGAGGATAGTCATAGCAGGAGCTGAAAATATGGTTAGCTGGAGAGTTAAGCGAGCGGAATGAGCGAAGCAGCAGGGAATCGCTTACAGTCGTAGCAGCCACGGCTCTTGAGACCGATGAAACGGTTCTCCACGATATCAATGCGGCCAATGCCGTGGGTGTAACCGAGCTTGTTAAGAGCGTTGAACAGCTCGACGGAGTCAGTGTACTCCTTTTCGGGAGTGACAAGCTTGGTGGGGACACCCTGGTCGAAGTGGATGGTGATGTCGGTAGGCTCGTTGGGGGCATTGAGAGGGTCGGCGGTCATGGTCCACATGTCCGCAGGAGGGGTGTGGTTAGGGTCCTCAAGGACACCAGCCTCGTAACTGCAGTGAGCAGAGTTGGCGTCCATGGACCAGGGCTTAGCCTTGGTAGAAGTGACGGGAATGCCAGTCTGGGCAGCATAGTCGAGAAGGTCGTTACGGCCAGCGAAACGCTTGAAGAATTTGGGATCACGCCAAGGAGCGATGATCTTGATGGATGGCTGAATGGCATAAAAGGCCAATTCGAAACGGACTTGGTCGTTACCCTTGCCAGTGGCGCCGTGGCTGACGAATTGGCAGCCTTCTCTCTGGGCAGCACGCATCTGGGCGCGGGCAATAACGGGACGGGCCAAGCTGGTTCCCAGGAGATAACGACTCTCATAGATGGCATTGCACTCTGGAACAATCGTTATTCAGTTGCTCATTATTCCGAAGGCAAAGAGGTCGGCTTACGAATGGCAGGGAAGCAGAGCTCTTCGACAAATTCGCGGCGAAGATCCTCGATGATCATCTTCTTGGCACCAATCTTGAGGGCCTTCTGCTCAACGGCAGCCCAATCTTCCTCCTGACCGACATTGCCGAGGAAGCAGACAACCTCGTAACCCTCCTCTATTGCTCATTGTTAGCGGTAAATCGTGCGATTAGAGGCAATTGGAAGAAAGTACCGATCAACCAGCGAAGAATGCAGCTGGTATCGAGACCGCCTGTTGAGATTCGTTAGCGCTATTATCTCCAAGCCAATTGTGATAATTGCTGAAGGCGGGGGTATACCAGAGTAGGCAAGACAAACACGGGGCTTCTCAGTGGCCATTGTGAATAGAGGCAGTAGTGATGGGAAAGGGGATAGGTGGGAATGGGAGGGAGAGGAGTGTTCGATGAGTTTTTTGACTGTGAGCAAAAAAAGAAGAGAAGTTGGTTGACGATCAATTGAATTAAATTCAACAAAACGAACGAACAATCACTGAGTCACGTTGGGTTGAGTCATCTGACTGGAGGTCTGTTATCGGAGGGACTAGGCCGGATCCGTGTTAGCCTGTTCGATGATTGGCAGCGGATATTATGTAAAAGCAAATTCCGAATGCGGCCAATCAGAGACCCAGATAAGATAAGAAACATCGGAATCGGGTGCCCTCCCCGCATTTCCTCTTTGGGAATTTCTATGAGTAATGAAGCCCTAGGACTATATCGAACTATTGCTTCCATATGTCTACTATAGAATAGCTATTCTCGGATTGTGTATTAAGATTAATAGGTCCTTCCTAAGTGACAATCTCAATTGCCTAAAATAAATTCATTAAAATTCCAGTATTACCATTTCTCAAGGAGCGCCAGGGCCGACATTGTCTGTTGCATAAAATGTCACTGTGCAACGACACGCAGTCATGATCTACAGGGATGTCCCGCGTTGAACTAAAGATGGAATCCACGTCTCAAACCACCATTGGCCTAAAAGGCCGGGTACGAAACGTTGACGCCTGAACATAGCTGTCTATGTACCACTTGGCAGACGATTGCTGCCGAACTAGAGGTAGGATGAATGTTTTTCCTTGCTATGTACCCCATTTTGAACTATCCTGGGGTCAGGCTTTCCGTAGGCAATTTCAACAAAGAGGACATAGGGCGGTTGAGTTCTAGAGGGAATATGTTATGCTATTGTGGTTTTTTGTATCGGCACACTTTACAAGACAGGATTCAGACCAGTACGAGGAATATAAGTGGGCCAGGGAACCCCAGCAATTAGTGGTAAATCGCTCCCTAGTCGGGGATTTGGTCTATAGTTCCAGCCTTCGGGATGGTTTCCAATAATGGCACAACAGAGAAGCTATGACCCTGCAGTGGAAGATACACATGTATATGCAGTTGATAAATTTATAGTGGACTGAAACTGTTTTGCTATCCAAAGATAGCCAAAGCTGGAGATGGGTAGGCATTACAGAATCTGTCAAGGCGACGCAGATGATCTGACGCACCCTTACCTAGGACGTGATGAACTTGAGAATAACAACCGAACCTTTTCTAACCATGAGTATCTTATTCGTACACAAACATCAGAGTATAGGTGTCATATACCTTCCCTCGACGAAGTAGGATGCAGCAACTCTAATGCTACCCCTCTTGGCCGTGATCGCCTCTCTATAAGTCGCATAGCCGGCCAAAATACCTAAGCATCGGGCCCAAGAACCCTTTGAAATATGTCCAACGTATGATTCCAAAGCTTCGTAGGGTAGCCCTTTTCGCGGTAGTGTGCCATCAGCCTTTGGTTTGTCACGTCTTTGCCATCATAATTGAGCAGATACGACCCTCCACCGACCTTACCTGTCGAAGCCATGGCAAAAGCGACACCGTCAATTGATGCTGTTCCGACGTGCGCTACCGGTGGATACGAAACAGAAGTGGCGATGATAGAATTGCGCTCGCCGCTCTCCTGCGCCGAGATCGAAGTCATCCTGGTCAAAAGGCCAATAACCGAGCCGAGTATGGTACCAAAGCTAGCCCTCATCAACGGTGTCTGCACAATTCCCGGAAACACATGAATAAAGCTAATGGATGTGTGTTTGGATGCCAAGTATTCCACCGCCAAAGAGTTCATGGTCGAGCCATATGTTGCGGCAGTGCCGAAGGAGAACGACACTTGGAGGTCAAAATTACTTTCATCGATTTCACCTTCTTTTCCGGCTGCGAGGATGGTAACCACTCTGGCAGGAGATTCGGCGGCTTTCAGTCGCGGGAGAAGATTATGGATGAATCGCATGCGGGCATAGTATCGAAGCACATGGTTAGTGTCGAGCCCTTCCACTGTATCTATGATGCATTAGCTATCATCATAATCGGATGACAGGAAAATACGCTAGCTTTGCTTACCATTTTTCCGAGTTGCCAAGTGGCCTGGTGTCATAAATAGAAGGTCCACAAATGGCTCTTTCTTTTGGATCTGTCGACAAGCCTCATCAACTCCCCGAAGCAGCGACACATCCGATTTTATAAATTCGAATGATCCCCTGGGATTCAATGTATGGAGACTCTGTAGAACCCGTGCGGCAGCTGATTCATTGCGACCAATGATATAAATCGTGGGCGATTCAATGGTTTTGGCTAGGTTCCTTGCCGTTGCTTCTCCGATGCCACTCGTCCCTCCCACAAATACGGCCACCAGCTTGGAACGCCGCTCTGGAACCTTGGCACTTGCTTGCTGAACAGGATGCACTCTGGCCATGGTTGCATGGGGAGAAAATCTTGTCAGGCGTTGTTGAGCTGAAGATGGGCGTAGACAAACGAAACAAGGGAGAACAAGGCAAAGATGCAAGGCTCCACCAATGAGACATCTGCGCAGGGGTGAACACAACAGTCGAATTATGCATTTTTAGGCACGTCGATCGATCCAGAACTAAGGCTAGTGGGTCATTCCAGCAGGATAAGCGTCTCATTCTAGGGATGACAGCACAATAATGCCATTCGCGCCCCGAGGCATTACCGAAAGAGGACATTGCGCTGTTCAGGTCACATTCCAGTGCGGACAAGATCCCAAACAAATCACATAATACACTCTTGCTTCGGGTCAGATATGCTCTCTCTCCTATAATGGTTCGCGGTACCATCGATCTTTTCCTCGGCCTCACCGACATGTTGTCGTCTACACCACGCCATCTCGCACGTTTTGTTCATCATCGAACCTCCCAACGCGTGACCGAACGGACTACCGCAGCCATGTCTGGAGTAGTACTGATCACTGGTGCCACGGGCAAACGGGGTGGCAGCGTCATTGACACTTTATACGAGGCACATGCAGACATGGAGATCCTCGCTGTCACCTAATTCACGCGGGGCCACCAGCGGATCCGCGTGAGATACCCCAAGGTGAAGTTGGTTAAAGGTAGCATGAGCGATGCGAGCGGGATTTTCAGTAACGCGATGAACGTTGCATCCCAGCCCATTTGGGGAGTATTCAGTGTGCCGGTATGTATCCCTCGATTTGTTCTGCAAGTCTTTTGGCGCATGATATTTAAACAACAGGCCATCTCCCCAATTGCGACCTAAGCACGACGCAGAGGAGCAGCAGGGAAAGACTCTTATCGATGCAGCGATCAAAAACAACGTGCAGATTTTTGTCTACACCTCTGTGGACCGTGGTGGCGATGATTCTCTAAGCCAACCGACCGAAGTCCCTCACTTCATCGTCAAGCATAACATAGAGAAGTACCTGTTGGAGAAGTCTAAAGCCGCTGGTATGGACTGGGTGATTTTGCGGCCCACGTGCTTTTTCGACAACTTCGTGCCGGGCTTCGCAGGCAAACTTACCAATACATGCTGGAAGGTTGCTCTCAAGGACAAGCCTCTACAACTTATTGCAGTAAGCGACATTGGTTTCTTTGGTGCACAGGCATTCCTGAAACCGGAGGAATATAAGGGCCGGTTCATCTCGCTGGCTGAGGACATAACATTCGAGGAGATGGCACGGGTGTATGATGCACCTACCGGTCATGACCTCCCTTTGACATACGGCGTCTTTGCGCGCTGCCTGATGTGGATGGCCAATGATATAGGGAGCATGTACCGTTGGTTCAAGCAGCCGGGCTTTAATGCTGATATCGAGACACTGAAGAAGATCCACCCGAGGTTCAAAGACTTTGGAGCTTGGCTGGAAGAGGATACGGAGTATGCCCAGAAATAATATGTAGTCTGGCTTCCCAGTTTCAGCTCTATAACCATATACTGTGGTTCCACAGGTTACTCTCAATTGTATTACATATCCCTGGGATATATTTATCATCTGTTTAGATTGTAAACGTTGACATATTCAAGCCACCTGGTCCTCCGCAAATGATCGCTTCAGTAGACATCTTCATTATCTCTATTTCAAGTAACTTTCCAGTCGGAGTTCTTGCCACTTCCACTCTGAAATGAGTACAGCTATGGCCAGGCTCCTACCAAACAGCATCTCATACGGCGAACTATAGTATATAGTAATCCAACGTCTAGTACTTAACCCTCTATATGACCATCAATATAAACTTTGATAGAGAATCCCTGACATAGAAAGTAATTACCAGTAGAATACTAGATAGATATATTTTTGTACCTATACTCAATTCAGGGTTTGATATAACACAGTATGAGCTTTTGTAGAAAACCTAGGATATCTTTTCCCGAGTATGGATTTGATTTAACAGTACTAGTCCAGTTCCGAAGCTCCTAGGTAGAACGGTACTAGCAAAACCGCATATAATAGGTCCGTAATTAAGGTTGTGGTCTTAATGGAAATCCATGTTGGCATTTAAGCTCACTCTATACTGGAAAAGCTTGAAGAGTTTATGTTAGCGAAGGGGAAAGTAGCTGCTTTCTGTATTACCTGGAGAACGGAATACAAGGGAACCCGAAGATAACAAAGGCTACACTAGCTCGATATAGTCTCACTCGATCAGTGTTTTGCACAGGCAGTGCCGAGACTAACCTTGCAGAACACGATCCTCTACCATGCATGCCTGGCCTATTTATATCCGGGATACAGATATGAGATAAGCATACATTTTGATTTTACTTCACTATAATTATTGGGTTATTACTCTGCTCTATACTGGCGCTTGGAACGATCCAGGCTAGAAATAGGGAAATATGTATAACCGGGAAAAACATTAGTTCAAGTACATGCGTCAAATGGTGATTTTCCTCAGTCTGCTGAGCTGTATCGCGTAGAACTTCCGTCTGTTTAGACACCTTGTTACGCAAAATCTCACAAAGTAAATCGGGGGAGAGGAGCTCCCCGTGAGAGCGAAGATATTCCTGCATTCTCCCACGCCAGTGTGTTTGGATGAACTCCCACAGAGGAAAATTAAGGCTATTGTAGGTAGCGTCAAACTCAGCTACTAAAGTCTGAAAATCATCCAGTAAGATCTTCTCCTCGTCATGGATTTCCTCGACCTCGTCATTGTCTAGATATGCTTCCCTCGTTAACACTTCTCAGTATGGCTTCGCAATAGTCGTTATGTAGCAGCATGTGTGCGTTAGCCCCGAGTCATTGAAGGTTAGAAACCTGACTGCAGTCCGCACAGTGCTTATCATGTTTCTGTAATTGGCAGATGGTCACTTCATATATTGACCGAATTGGCTCCCCCCTGCTCCAGCGTACGGGCCAGCTCCGGCGTTGAGAGATTAATGTCGGCGTCTAGTTTTCGTGAGGGTGCAGCGGGTGATCGACCGGTTCTTTTGCTGGCCCAGGGTCCACATAACTGTCGGTAGGCCTGTCTAGATCAATATGGGGGCACCTTCTGATCCCATCAATGCGGACATGTAACTGTGGGTTAAGGTTGATTCTTGTCACCGAACGCGACTGGTCGTTTTGACCCCGGTCCTAATATTAGGTTGCAAGGCACGGGGGCACCAAACAAGAACGGAGTCTTTGAAGGTGGTAACAAATTCAATGGCTTCAAATTTCCTTGTTTCCAGAAACTCGGAAATACTTCCTATATCGGCTCCAAGAGGACATACTCCAATAAGTTCCTTGATATCCAATGCCTTAGGTGAAACTGCACTATAGTCGGAAGGTCATTGGGACGTATACTTTGGTTCGAACAATTGGAGTATGAAACAGTATAACTAGCCAGCCCAGCAGAATTGGTGAAATGATTGTGTGCACGACGGAAGCTTTTATGCCCTATCAAAAGATTGCAACTTGGTGTCCCATACTTTTTGGGAGGCGAGAGATGACACGGACCCTCCGATGCTGGGAAGTTTTCTAAATACCCAATCTCCATCCTCGGGCTACAAACCATGGCCGAAGAAGTACGTCCAGTGGGTCAATTACCGTTAGCGCAGAGGCCATTAACCGACATAACTCATGTCCTCGGTGCTTTGTACTTACTAGGGTATCTGCCCGTTGTAGTAATTGCTTCCCTAGCCTCGGTATGGGCGGGCATATTGACGTATGTATGTACACGTTCCGAGGCGAATCATCTACCTATCCTTCACTCCCAGCCAACTACCTTGCCGGGTAGTCTGCTACCCCCTGATTGTTGGCGTTGCCGGCATGGCGATGGTCTTCGAGTTGGGGGATTTATATTTCATTTTTGTACACATGCATACACGTGAAGATGAGTATAATAGACCAGTTTTAACATTGCCCGCAGCATCTGGAATCGAGGAAGAAGATCAGCATATTTTCTGCTTCCGAAATGAATAGTGGAAAAAGCCATAAGTTGGGGGGTTTTATGTGATATATAGGTGCTCAAGTCTTGTCAGAGCCGTATCCGCATTTTTCAATTTCCTTCCTTTTCGAGTCTCCTTCTATCCCGAAGGGTCTGCGGGTAACTTATCTAAGCCGTTTCATGGTTTTCTTCAGATGCTGGTCTTTTTGCTTTGAATTATGAGAATGGCGAGTGTAGCTTTGACATTGACAAACAAGGAATGCCGAAATATGTTCCTAAATTGGAATCAGTGGATGCGGATTTTTTGGCTATTGTAACCGGCCATGAACATATTGCTGAAGACTTCCAGAAGGCATTGTAGAGAGGTGAAAGACTGTCTGAAAGTTAGCGTGGAATATGATATCAACTGCAGTCAATTCCACAACAAGGCATGTATGTAAATGTACAGCACTGGTCTTCTGCCCGAATTTAGGAATATGTGCTCTAGTAGATATCCCTCTTACACTATGGTATGTGGTAATAAGTGATTGGGCAAAAAAGGATCGAGTTGGTGACACTAGGATTCCCTTTTCCCTGCTAGCGAAACTAGTCATGCCCTATCACAGATGCATACAAGACGGACTTCATTTCGGCCGGCGGACTCCGAAATAGTGTGTTAGGCCCTATCGCGACCTTCAGCTCGATGAGAATTCTTATCTCCCGACAGTCTCACTTCATCCAGCGTTTGCCCTTTTATCTTCCTTTCTTTTCTTATATACTTAGTAGCAATTTCTCCCATTGAAGCCTAACTTGCCTGCCGACCTCGCTATGCTATTCAGCTTGCTTGTGAGCGGCCTCCTGGGCGTGGTGACGGCCCAGTTTCCGCCAAGGCCTGAAGGAACGACAGTGGTAAAATCCAAGGTGCATGAAAATGTTACCATCTCATTTAAAGAGGTTTGTATGCTACCACTTGGAATCTAGCCACCAGCTAATGGCCAGCCCGGAATTTGCGAAACTACCCCTGGTGTCTGCTCATACTCCGGCTATGTTCACCTCCCACCCGGACTCCTCGAAGACGGCACAGGAGAAGCACAGAACTATCCGATCAATACGTAAATCCTCCCAGTCTTTGTGAATGCATTTATAAATGACTGATTAATTGGTTCGTCAGGTTCTTCTGGTTTTTCGAGTCCCGCAAGGACCCTACCAATGCCCCGCTTGCCATCTGGCTCAACGGTGGCCCAGGCGGTTCCTCGGTCATGGGACTTCTCGAAGAAATAGGGCCTTGCTTCGTCACTTCCGACTCTAAGTCTACCATTCTGAATCCCTGGAGTTGGAACAATGAAGTCAATATCTTATTCCTCGACCAGCCCACGCAGGTTGGTTTCTCATATGATGTTGCAACCAACGGCACCATGATTCTCGATATGCACGAGCAGGAGATCAAGATTGTTCCCCAAGACTTCACTTCGGGCGTTCCCGAATCGAATTATACCCATCGCATTGGTACGTTTGGGAGCCAGGAACTACTGCAGACCGCCAATAGTAGTGCCCATGCAGCTCATGTATTATGGCACTTCGCCCAAACCTGGTTCTTTGAGTTCCCGCACTATAAGCCTGCGGATGATAGTGTCAGTCTTTGGGCGGAGAGCTATGGAGGCCACTATGGGCCCGCAATCTTCCGCTTCTTCCAGGAACAGAATGATAAGATTGCCAAGGGAACCGCGGAAGAAGGGGCGCAATATTTACATCTCGATACACTGGGCATTGTGAATGGTCTTATCGATACGGCGGTGCAAGGTGAAGCATATATCAGCTGGCCGTACAACAATGTATGCTCCTCTTATGCATCTTTACCTGTTCAACAGATAATGAGGAGGAGGACTAAGATGTATTTCGCTCGCTAACTTGACACAGACATACGGTCTCGAAATATTCAACCAGTCAGTTTACGATTCGTTAATGCACAACTGGACGCGTTCAGGAGGCTGCAGGGACCGAACTTTAGCTTGTCAAGCAGCCCTTAGGGACCGTGATTCCGTCTCCATCACCCAAGGGAAACACAACATATCCGAGATCTGCCGGAATATCGGGCTAGAATGTGATGGGGGTCCAGTCACTCACTACCTACAGCTAAACGTATGCACCTAAGCTCATCGATCGTTGAGCTAGGACTAACGGTTAGATTTGCTGACGCAGCACGGATGGTATGATATTGCTCACCCCAAAAACGATCCTTTCCCAGCACATCGTAAGTTTATCATCGAGCCCACTTCGCCCCTCGACTTTGAGGCTGACCGTATGCTCAGACATGTTGGGTTACTTGACCCAAGAATCCGTGCTGAAAGCGCTCGGCGTCCCCGTGAACTTCACTGACAGTTCCCCTGTGGTTGCCCAGAAGTTCCAGGATACCTATGAGTATGCATGCCACTACTACCCACCGTAACACGCTATACAGCCCAACTCTAACGTCAGGCCAGTATCGCGCACGGTGGCTTCCTCGACTCCATCGCCTACCTTCTTGATAGCGGCGTAAAAGTGCATATGATGTACGGTGACCGCGACTTTGCCTGTAACTGGGTGGGAGGCGAAAAAGCCAGCCTTGCAGTACCATATTCGCGAGCCGTCGAATTTGCTGATGCTGGCTATTCCCCACTCGTTACTTCAGAAGGAATTAAAGGGATAACCCGGCAGCTGGGTAACTACAGTTTCACTCGCGTCTACCAAGCAGGCCACGAGGTTCCAGCGTATCAGCCGATCGCAGCCTACGAGATCTTCATGCGTGCCACGTCAAATCAGGATATACCCACAGGACTATTGGATGTTACGGAAGAATTTAAGACGACCGGTCCGAAGGATACGTGGCATATCAAGAATATTCCGCCTGCTATGCCAGAGCCTAAGTGCTATACATTGAGTCCGTTAACCTGTCTCCCGGAGATCTGGGAGAAGGTTTTGGCCGGGACTGCCAATGTCAAGGATTGGTTTGTGGTGGATGATGATAATCACGAGGTCGTGTTCAGCAGGCCGGAGGGTAGTAACCAAGTGGTTCTTGGGGGGCTATAGAGAGTTATAGTACAAGGTCGTAGAATTATCGACGGAGTGCGCAAGACCATATTGCTTAGGGGATTGCTCACTGTATAAGTCCTAATCAGTTCCACCGCTCCACAGCTGGCTAACAATACCGGGTGCAGATGGAATTGAGATACGCTCTGGTGTATCACAACTTTGCACTCTAAATTGAGCAAGTGCTTGCTATATCTACATATATTTAGTGGCCACGAATCTATAATTCCCCAAAGTCTGTAAGAAGCAGGCTCCTATCTTAGCATTAGCCATCTATTCGCTCATCCGATGCATTGTATAATTGGCTAGCAGTTGAATGGACCTGGAACTTGTATCACAGTATCCTTTCTCCCTTGTGATGACGCGAGGCCTATATTTGGAACAGAAAACAGCAGAGGCTACAGTGGCTCTGGCTGTTTTACTATAGCATTAAGCAAGAGGCCTATGCTGCTGGGCCTGCGGGCGGATCGAATGAGGAGTGAACATTTTCTCTAATTACATTCACTATGATTCATTACGCACACATTTGGTTTCTCTTTTTTTTATAAATATGCCTACTTTTAACATCGAAGCCACGATAGTATGAAAGTACCATAATCATACATTAAATATGAGTGATCATGGAACCTAGTCTTCTGACTAATGATGCTGTGCCGAAGAGATGGTCTACCGTGGCTCTCGAACCATGGACGCCAGCCCAACCGCGGCACTCTGTGCATCACTTCGGTCCACGAACCCAAACTTCTCATATACCGGCCGCCCGTCAGCGCTCGCATCGATATAAGCCAGGGCATTTTCCTGGTCGGCAATGCGGCACCCCCAGTCAATTAGCAGCCGAGCAGCGCCCATCTTGCGATAATCGGTGTGTGTAGCCAGCGTATCGAGATCTAGCAGCGATGTCAGCGCATGTTCGTAAAGATGGCTGAAATACAATACGACATACAGAAATTCTTTTTCCCGCCAACTAGCCTAGCGCGGCTGCTCTCCAAGTTCCGAACAAACTCATCGTTGCCACAAGGGTCCATGTCCGGATGCCACGCTGGGAATCGAGGACCACGGTCTTCTGCTGTCTGGAGAGACCATTTCGCATATGCGGCAATGCGGCCTGTGCTGATATCGACAACTTTCAAATACTTTTCTTGCGGCTTGTTTAGCATCTCGTCGCGGATGACTTCGTCCCACCACTGTCGCACGCCGGGGGTATCTGGCCAGATGGCTAGCATTGCCGGGATGCTGAAGGCATTGTACCAGAGCCGCGTTAGTTTGGGCACGTCTTCGATCGTTGCGTGTTCAAGGGTTAGCGAAGGCTTTTGTGCCGTGACACTAGGTATGGTCGTCTCGACTGTCATTATGGAGGGTGGGGTTAACAATGATCGGGGATATAGGGTGATTTGGGCGTGATTAATTTGGATTCTGTGTCGTCTGGAATAGGACTAATGAGGATCGCAAGCTGCCCTCTAGCAGATAATGCGACAAATTGTTAGGGATTGGGGACCATAGCAGTTTGTGCTGAGGATATCACGTCTAAAGTGGAAGTGAGGTGGACGAGTGGATCCCTGTGGAGCTGAAGCCGAAATGCGTGTGGCTGGGGAAACACCTTGAATCAAGTGGCTCACGGCTCCACAGCAGCTCTCATCTGGGGCATCGATCCACCGGTTGATTCTACTCG
This sequence comes from Aspergillus leporis, assembly GCA_009176345.1. NCBI lineage: Eukaryota > Fungi > Ascomycota > Eurotiomycetes > Eurotiales > Aspergillaceae > Aspergillus > Aspergillus leporis. The sequence continues at coordinate 177,450 of ML732198.1, read as the reverse complement.
CAGGTCAAATGTATGCGATTCCTCATATGTAGTTAAAATCAATGAGCACTCCGCAACTTCAAAGGAAGATTCACCTAGGAAATTAAAGAGGGAGGGGGCTAGCCTAGAATTGAGCCACTCTAAACCACGGCATTACATGCTCTTAGAGTAAGCTAATTCGAGGGGGGGATGACACAGTTGTGAGTACCGGGTGAAATCTATGCAGTCCTGTCCCATCCAAGACGAATGCGGGCAGCGGAGAGAGTTTCCAAGGTGGTTGGTTGATCAGCCCTATTCTATGAATAGAATCAGCTTAAGGGCACAAGCGGATATGAAGAATCGATTTTCTGAAGCAATGGCCTCCGTAAATCTCAATATAAGTCCCCTCGTCCTTCTCCTGAATAGGTTATCGCGTACTGATGTAGTTGTAACCAACTTCTAGCCCGAAAGCATTAGATGATCGGCCCCTGCAAATCAGACCGTCACGTTTGCACTCCTCGTTTCTAAATAAGCTTCTTGCAGGGACTTCTTATCCTTGAATATTCTTACTAATTGGGCTATATTCCTGAAGCTTTTCGTCAAACCAAATCACAGCATCTCTCCATGGTGGTATCCTATACCCTTTGAAGTCTTTCGTTCTTCCTGTATGGAACGGGATATATGTTTTTTGTATGGGTAGTAATGCACCCTCCATCCTCCTGCAAGCTTTCTGCTACATAATACAATTAATTGGAAGTTGAGAAGTGTATCTGGTCATCACCATGCATACCATGTCAAAAAGCCCTTCCGATAGGAGCATTTTAAAAATGGCGATCATGAAGTTCAAAAATTGAGTCTAAGATGGCCTTCCGGCCAATACCTTTTCCGGGCCTATATATACCTACCTACATGTTGCAGCAGAAATTTGGCAACCGAAGGAACGCGCTATATTTCTGCATCGAAGAAAATGTGCATGCTTCTAGCACAGCTTTTCTTAGGCCTTAGGCTTAGACCTCCCGATTTATCGGGATGAGGAACTGACCGCGTCCAATCACCAGCTTGCGATCTCTATATGCGTGGCGGAACGGTGTCGAATCTCGCTGCTATTTATATATGTCGAAGTGGGGAGGAGGCTGAGTTCGCACCACAATTAGAAGCTCGATCCTGGGTTTGCTACTAAAGTTAGTGTAGGTCGTTTAGCCAAGGTAGGCCCCGTAATGGTAAGGATTCAGTGACTGTTAAGTGACAGATGGAGGATCAATAGACCTTATTTTAGAGTTAAAACCACCATGTCATTTCTAGGACACATTGCGAACCTTGGCAAACGTTTGGTCCTAGGTCAGGCGTATTCGGAGTATGTATGTGGTCGATTCTTTGATAGTTTTTACACTACCTCTTCGACAATATAGTTATCGTGTGATGGAAGAGTCATGCGAATTGTTGCAAATCGGCATAGCAAACGAATAGGTCTACGTCTTGCTGTACGTAAGCTGTTGTTCTATTATGTAGAATGAGTAGAAGAAGTGCAAGGCGCAGCTGTGGTAGACTGCTCCCCATTCCACTCCTAGCAAGCATATTCTGCCAATTCCTGAGCTCGGAGTTTCGTAGCCAAAAAAAAAAAAAAAAAAAAAAAAAAAAACGACGTGGCTGGGCACCGGCATGTGGAATCCGAGTGCACTGGACAATCGGCCGTTAACATTGACAGGATTTGCCAGGAGAGACCTGTTTAGCGTAGAGCTCAAGTGGGGCGAAATGAAGATATTTTGGTTCTAGGGCTAAATTCTTTTCCTGCTTTGTGGAGGGGTGGAGCGGAAGTGTGAGAGAACATTTGGCTTTCCAAATAACCAATGTAGTCAATAGGCGACAAATAGCTTGGAAAACACGATAAAACATCTTGGAGAACCAGTATAGAATATGACAGCGCCAGTCAATGACCATTCAGCGGGAACTGAATAGAGAGAAAAAAATAAAAATAAAATAAAGATAACAAGCTATGGATCCATGCCGCGTGGCTGCTGGAGTTAGATGGGGCTCCACTTTCCTCCACCGGACCAATTGGACTTTCCCCGGCTATAAAAATAACGATCAGCCCTAAGGAAGTTTGGTGGTTCACGTACGACGCCAGCACCCTTCGAGGAGGAAAATTTTAGCATCGTTTACTGTCTAACTCGTTAGTCTATGAGCTTGGGTCGGTATGTTTTCCCCGATCGACCATGCGAACTATCACTTGTTCTATTATTCACCCCCTCCTCCACCCTAACTTCATTTCACCTCGTTGATTTACCTCTATCCACACTCTACGAATATGCGCGTACGTCCCTTGGTGGTGCTTGGCGCGCTCTCGTCAGTCGCTATCGCCCAAGGTGAACCGGCCGCCGATCTGTCATTAACATGGCCGTCACCCGAAACTGTACTGGTCGCCACACCGACACCCGATAACCGTCAGCGCAACAAACGTCATCACCACAGCTGGGTGCTGCAAAAGCGAGCCTCAACCACAGAGGACGCTGCGACCACGCAGGATACCGCAACCACGACGGCGGAAGAAACCACCAGCGCAACCGAAGAATCAACAACGAGCGCAACGGAGGCGACCACGGCGGCCGCGACCACCACCGATGCCGCCACTACAACTTCGACAACATCGTCGACAACGTCGACCTCGAGCACAACGACGTCTACAACCTCAAGCTCTACCGGCTCGACAACCTCCACCGCCTCCTCCACATCACAATCAAGCACAAGCGCATCAACCACGAAACCAACATCGACTACTTCCACAACAAGCTCGACGAGCTCTGCAACAAGCACCACCAGTGCCGAACTCCGCGAGTACAACCGCCGGGGCACAATCGCCGCTATAATAACCTTTAGTATTTTGGGTTCCATCTTTGTCGGGTACGCATGCTTCCACTGCTTTCATGAGAATTCGAAGAGAAGGCGCATACGCGCGGCTGCGGAGAAAGCGGCCAATGCTGGATCTAGCTACTCCATGGTGCCATTAAACGAAGGTGGTGCTCGGTCACAAAGTAAGGTCAACTTCGACCGCAAATCTCTCATGTTCGCCACGCAGTCTCGCGCAGACTTGGAACCTCTCGCATACCAGGGCGCTGGTACGCAAGAATTTAGCCAGCCGATGACGCGACCTTCATCGATGGCCGCGAGCGAGACACTCCACCAAAGCCCGGCATCGGGGACGCCTTCTCAGGAGCATAGGGGTAATTTTATTTGATGGGGGGTAGGTGGCACTCAAAAGGTGGTCGATAGTGTTGGGGTTTGAACCTACTATCAAGGGTAATTTTTGATATTAGAGGCTACATAACAATATCGGTGTGTTGGTTGTTTCAAATTAGAGAAGCGAATGTACATAGTCTTTCATGATTCGTCTTGTCCTTTTTGACATTCTCATTGTTTCCTCCCTTCACCTTGACCATTTGGTAATTGCATTAGCGAGTCCATATCCTCAGCAATATGGCATTTGACTATTTCAATCTCATACAAAGAACAGCAATTTGGCGGTAGCTTTTACATTGTGTTATTGCCATTCTTGTGCATGTTTACATTGTCTACCTTGCGGCCCTAGGATGTAGTAAGCATAATATGAAATAAATGCTTACAGTTACTGCCACCGCACCTCCAGTCACGATGAGGGGGTATCGACCCTCGGGCTCCTCGCCTACATACTGCGCGAGACGAGCGTTTCATCATCAAAACAGAATGAGGAGGTACAACGAGCCTAATACAGTCACGAGAAAGGTATGTCCTGAGGCGATCTACTATCCAGCTTACTTTGCTCTTTGTTCATCATTTTTGTCCCCGGTTCCAAAATGACCTTGCCTTTCATTGAGAATTGGGACAGGGACAGCGCTGGAGTCCCTGTGGTACCAGCCCCGCGAGGGTATCCACTATGCATCGGTAGAAGGGATGGATAATGTAGGGAGGTATCATAGGCTTGACATACAAAATAGGGCACCCACACCAGAGCATTAGCTCGTCTTGATATCCACGGTTTCTCACAATCTTGACCGTGTGTCAAGTACAATCCTCATGCACAGTCGGCAAATGAGGCCCGGTATGATGTACAAGTTGAACACCTCAGCCTTCACTGAGGGTATATATAAACGAGGAGAACTATTATGACTAGTGAGTACAACATACATCAAGGACTACAGAACTTCCAACGTGTTTCTAAACAATCTGACAGGAAGCGGGCAGGAGTGAACGGACATGTTCCACAACTCTGTCATTGAATGACAACTGCTCCGGAGAGACGGAACCAATGCCAGCCTTCGTATTCGGCAAATCTTAGTCCAAAGCAACTAAGACAACAGGTATTGGCAAACAAGGAATCTTGCCGGATTGGAGCTAATTTCATAGAAAATCATCTTCTTTAGCGATTGCACCTCACCAATCACGCGACGCCAAGGAGCGGCACCTACAGTAGGGTGTCATCGCATGGGACCTTTGCATGATACATGCAGCTTAGAAGAAACAAGACCAATGGGCCCCAGTGGCTCGCTGCAGGTGATACGAGAGCTTAGCTCAGAATTTAGCTTGGAGAAACTTTTCCATTGGGGTCGTCGTCCGCTCCCGACATATATTGAAAGAAGAGCCAGAGGCGGTGACTTGGTATTTCTACCCTTCTACCTCATTTGCGCTCGATCGCCCCTTGATCTTCAAGCCAGAAGCAGAATGCTGTCCGGCATAGTCATCATTTTACTCAGTATCGTGTCCGCCAAGCCTAGTATGTTTTCTCCATTAGATACCGCCCTTCGCTACGAATGTTAGCTAAGCCTGTCAGTCATACCAAGACAAGATGGCGGTGCTACTCCCACTCCCACTCCTACTGTAGTGCCCGGGCAGTCAGATATATGCGCTGCCCCATCCACGAGTAACCAATGGCTGAGTACATGCGATACGACTATTTTTTGGCCAACGTCGACCAACTATTTCTACGGACCAACCACCGGCCCCAAGGCGTCTGCCGTTTCTTGCAATGCTAAATGGGTCGACTACGATGGACGCGCTAGTGGATTGGAGTCACTAGGCGCAACGTCTACGTCTACCTACTACATTCCTTATACCACCAGCAGCGGGGCCTGCAACACGCAGGTTTGGGGAGAAGGGTGGGACGATCCTCATACCGGACCAGTCACCACCCTTTGTGACGGGGTCACCCGTGCTCTTGGTCCTCGCGAGTCTCTGACCTCATACTGGCCGGGCACGGGACCATGCAACACATACGTAGTTACTGAGACGACCACCACCCCCGTCTACCGGTCGCCCTCACCTACACCTGAGTGTGAGCTAAACACCCAGCATTGTATCCCCATCTGGCAGACCTACAGCAACCTGCTCACAGCTTACTCCAACTCCATAACGACCGAGATCCCGGGAGATACGAACAGCCCCATCGAGCCAGGAAGCTGCCCGTCCACCTCCCGAAACTATACCGTGGACGATCCGTGCACCAACTGCCACTATTTACCAGGGACAGCAACCCTCTTCTACTGGCCCGTGACCACCACCGGCGGCGACCTCTGTCTGCAGAACGGAAGCACCGTCCCTGCCACCCCGACCGGGGACGGGCCCAATACTGCCGTCGTGAACGGAAACACCTTCGTCTCTCCGAATATCTATGTCTCCTTCACGAGTATATACGCCCGCAGTAACCAGCGCGCTCATCCGGGCGGCTCGTGTGGCGGCGAGTATGAGGACGTTATTGTATCCGTCGATCCAGAAGCGGTTTCGTCCTACCGGCTCCACCGCAACGCGAAATACCCAATTATCGGCACTGCATACCCGTTCAACTTCGCTGAGTTTCAGCCCCACGAAGTCGGGAACCATACATTGTCTCTCATCCCTTGGGACAAGTACCTTGGGGGGTCGCAATGTCCTCTTTATAGCGGTTGCTCAATGATTCGGGATGATTACCTTCCGTGGATGGGGATTCCCGATGGAGTGATGACACAAATCGATCCACGCTGGACCCAATGTCACCGCTCGTGGTATATCCCACCCGTCAGCATGGTGCCGCTGGTGGGTGGGTTGGAGGCGCGACCTACAAGAGCCGCTGAGGCAAGCGTCCCTCAACCTACACCGGCACTTCCGGTGTCAGGGCTGGCTGCGCCGACTCCAGAAGTTACAGGCTGGTGATTGTGAGGTAGCAATAGCGCCCGTGATGGCGATGTTCAACCTTGTGGGGATGCGCTCAAAGCTTCTCTTGAAGCTTCAAATAAGGCAAATCACTCATACTTCTATAATATTATGTATACCTAAGTTTACTGGCAAGAACCTTAGTATCTGCACCTCGTTTCATAGTGTTGATAATCTCGAACACTGCTTCGTCATCTTCGTTTGGCTAAGATACACTCAATGGGGTGAATCTAGTTGAGACTTCATCGAGTGTATCTTATGTAGAACTGAAACCTCTTTTATATTCTTAATATGATATAGTTATTACAGTAAATACATATCACCTAGAATGCACTTGCAGTTAAACTAGAGGGAAACAAAAGTTTGTCTAAGTACAACTAACATCTCCCTCGTAATCACAAAAGCCCTCCAGACACCTCCATTTCCTTAACCATAGTTGTTTTACCAATGAGGACAAACTAAACAGCAATCCAATCCACCGGTCCAGGCGCCGTCCAACCACAGCAACCCTTCCACTCAAGCTCCTTGATAAGGAATCGGTGCATTCTTCTCCCTCCAGTCCTTCAAAACCTCCGGGAAGTCCACCGGAGGTATCATCCCGTTAATTCTCCAATTATCCCGAGGGTGTTCCGCGCAATATTATTGACCTTGGAGATGAATTCTTTCCGAATCTCCTCGGACTCAATCTTGCTTGCGGCGTGGTCGATATGGAAAAACACAGCTTTTGACGGGAATTCGCCGCCGCTGTAGAAGTTGCCTTCGCCGTTTTTGTGGAAGAAGACGTTGACCCAGAAAGCTGGGATGCCGTAGTCTGTATATAGGTTCGTGATGTTGCGGGAGAGGATACGCTTTTCCTCTGTGCTTAGGGTGTTTGGAGCGAGTTCGAATGTCCAGCGGGGCATTTTGGGGTTTGGCTGATTCAAAGGTTCGTGTTTAGGATGGGAGATATTGTGGTTCAGTTCATAGGATCCTGGAATCTATCCTAGGCGTCAATGCTCAAGTGAGGAGAATCACACGGAACCTCGGCTTCAATTTCTATACGTGAAGTCAGTGGAAGGCATCTACACGCTACTCTGGATATACTGTATGTAATTAATTTGTCTATTGTTGATCGAACTAATACGGATCAGTTGATCCTCTGCGCATTTACAGATTAATCATCTGCTCCGCTTGTGGGGGTTCACTATCATGCAGATATCACCAAACAGCCGAGCACTGTCACTAATGATTAGGCGAAATCACATCTTCGGTACATACTGAATAGGTTGGTTTAGTACGATAGGTGCGTTCTGGGTCTGCTTCGCCGACTACCGCGTACTGTCCGATCTGCCCTACAACTTGGCCAGCTACTCGACTAATCCCGCAAAAAGAACATCAGGAATCAGGTCCTCACCGAGGTATATTAGTATATCAACTCCCAGCCTTCGAACTCTCCTCTTTGCATTTTGCGTTATATTGTTAAGGCCCAGCTTAAGAGCGGAGGCCACCCCAGGAGGGATTCCGCTATGCGCAGCACGCCAACGAAACCATACAAGACACATATCCAGAAATCCGCAACAACCAACCACAGTAAAATGACCCCATTCCATAAAGCAGACGTATGGGTCTCCTCCCGCTTGCCCATCGCCATCCAACGAGATGGCCAAGAAAGTGCCTTCTCCCCAATCACCTGTACTCTCATCCACGGAACCACCGAAGCAGTCCTAGTAGACACCCCCATCTCAATTGCCCAGGCTGAAGAATTAATCCACTGGATCGAAGAAACTGCCCCCAGCATATCTCTCAAATACATCTACATCACCCACGGCCACGGCGACCACTAGTTCGGCATCCCCCTACTGAAAAACCAATGGCCCGAGGCTCGCGCAATCGTGACACCAGCAACGGTCGCCCACCCTGAAAGCCAGCTGAGGCCAAAAACGATCGACCACGTCTGGCTTCGCTTTTTTCCGGGTAATCAGATCTATCAACCGCAACAGACGGCCGAGGCGTGGCAGTCTGATGTGTTCACAGTTGAAGGCCATGAATGCCGGATCATCGAAGTTGGGCATTCGGATACTCACGACACGACAGTTTTGTATGTTCCCGATCTGCGGCTCGTGGTGGCTGGGGATGTAGTCTATGGAGATGTGCATCAGTTCTTCGGTGAGGCGAATACGACGGCGAAACGGGCGGAGTGGTTACGGGCGCTTGATACAACTGAGTCGCTTGATCCGCATATTGTAATTGCTAGGCATAAGCGACCGGGTGGTGTTGATGGTGTGTTCAATGTTCAAACGACTAGGGAGTACATTATGTCATTTGAGGGGGCTGTTAAGGAAACTTCTGGACCGATGGAGTTGTATACAAAAATGCAGAGCCTGTTCCTATGGAGGATTAATCCGCATGCTATTCTGGCCGGTGCGATGGCAGCTTTCGGGCAGGATGCGTATGAGTTTGGTCAGAAGAGCTCTTGGATCTAGTGATATGATACGGATATGAGGCCATGATATTCATAATGAGGGAAAGACATCGAGAAATTAGACGCCTCTAGCATCATGCAACGCAATAAAGATCGAGAATTAACATATCTGACGAATCTAAGGAAACAGAGGTCTATTACACTATCATGTATGAAAGTCTCACGAAGTCAACCATTTCTCCACCCGCTTCGTGAGCGCCACACATTTATTATCCACATATATCGTATAATAATGCGCAGCATAGATCACCACCGTGCCCAGAATGATACCAGTGGCCCACCAAGCCACATGGAACGACATCGGATCATTCGCTGTGGCCTCTATACTCCCCGGATACGGACTCCCATTCGCCAACAACCAGATGAAATTTCGCAACGGGTCACGCCACAAATGGTAAATCGCCTGGTGCACAATATATAGGGAGAACGAGATCTTGCCGAGATACTGCACCGGCCGCGTGTTGAACGGCCGCTGCAACAAGCGTGACTCGCTAATCGCATAGACCATGAACACAGCCCCGACGGATTTCCAGCTCCACTGCATCACCTCCCAGTTGTCCTTCCATTTTGCCGGCTGGAGTACAGATAGGAATTGGTAGCCAGGTGTTAGGTGGCCGTCGTCTCCGAGGCAGAGAAGGTGGTAGCCTGTCAGGAAGCAGACTGCGGTGACTATGCGCGACATGGTGAACTTCTTTCTGGATAGGAGGCGTTCTTTCCAGTTTGTGCCGGAGAGTGGGAATAGGGTGAGCTTTTCGTCCTCGTCGTCAACTTCGTTTGTCGTGTTTCCTGTTGCAGGAGCCGCTGATACCGCTTTCTCTGCCAGCCACAGGCCCCAAATGAAGCCGAAGATATCCCAGATTCCGTACCAGAGGAAATAAAGCGCAAGAACCGGCAGGAACCAGAGTCGTAGTTTCGGGCGCCAGGCAGATAGCGCCATCAGGAGCAGGAAAATGACATTGGATCCGCGGAACTCAACCGGCATGGTCCACAGTTGGCCGTTGAAGCCGCCATTGTATTCGAAGGCGATGATGTTCACGCTATCGGCCATATAGAGGAATAACCATTTGATATGTGCCCACGGGGCGGTCCAGGGCTTAAGTCCCTTAAGAAGGCCTTCGTCGAACGTCCAGTTGTAGAGATTGAAGAAGAAGAGTAGTTGACTGATAACTGCAATAACCAGGACGGGCAGATAAATGCGGAAGACTCTGCGCAGGACGGCGGAAGAGATCCGAGTATAGTATTGGGCGCTGGGTCGGGCTTTTAGAATGTTGATAGAGATGGCATAACCCGAAATCACCATAAAAAGAGTCACCATAGCATGAGCCGAGAAAAGAATGCGGATGGGAGGCATTTGCACAAAGCGGCCACCTGACTCGGGTGGATCCGCCCAGAACGAGAGGAATGGATGCCAAACTTCTCCCATGAAAAAGTGGTCAAATGCGACGATCGCCGCCGCGATGCCTCGTAGGCCGTCAAGCCATTTGGTACGCTCCATGGCGGAGAGACGGGAGTGGGCTCCCTCGTAGTGCTCTGAACGAGTGTGGGGATTTTACTGGGATTGTTGGTTCGAGCTTACATGGGCATATTTTAACGAGTGAATGGTGTTCGAGTGGGAGTCATCAGGGTCCTTTTTCTGTCCGAGGGGTTTAAATCTTATGCTGTGAGGCTGAAAAAAGAAGCCAATGAATGGATGGGTCCAGGGGAAGTTCTGGTCGGCAATTTAGTCCCCTTTTTTTTAACTTCTGGCAAACTCGGATTTTCATGCCGTCGCCCCCAAACTAGTAAGGAATTAGTCTCGCCCTGTCACCAATGAGAGACCGGTTCACATGAGAAATCAGTGTCAGATTGGTGAAAATGAAGGCTAATTTAAGATCATATGGGTCATATTGAACTGGTCAGATGTTCAGACCCCTTTGTTGTCGATTGCATGGTTTCCTAAAACAGTCGAATTAGGGCTAAATGTTCCCAAAAGACCAAATGTTAGTGCGATGCACAATCTCCACCCACACAGTAAGTTCAAGACACCTCGTATTGCTCATGGTCAGTCCAATCCACGGCTCTTTGGAATGACAGCAGCTAAAAATAACGCCAAGTGGCAATGCCGAATGACCTAGGATTTCTCCCCATATATCTGAGACCCAAAGGAATGCGGCTCTTGGGCAGATCGATAACCAGATGAACATCACTTCGCGACGGATTTTCGTCGGCTCCACTGCCAAGACACTAGATAGCCAGTCATAGCCTCCAACTTGTCTCGCGGAACAATTTTTCTACCAAGCAATTAATTGATCATGATGTTGGAAACTCCGAATAACGATCTCAAATAACACACGTAGAAGACCAGTTTCTAAAAGGAACTATTGAGTCTTCCTTGGATCAGAAGAGGTTACGTCTGCAAAATCTCTTTCAACGAAGGGAAAAGCAAAAATAGGCAGGAAACATTGCGAGCCATGTCCGAAATATATATCTTGGAATGTTGTGGTGAGATGCTAGGTGGCTCAGTGGGGGACAGAACCCATCTTATAGTATATATTGAGAAAGAAAATTCTAAAGATTACCCGCTCAATATCCATGCATGGCTCCAAGAACGTCATGTTACTAGTATAACGTCTTCATTTTCAACATATAAACAGCCAAGCTGCCAGGATACGCTAGCCTAAAATGCCAATCCTAATATGCATATGCAAGGGTCTCTCGTACTCCCCTCCCCGCACTTCGCATGGAGAATGATCTCATCAACCGAGACCACGCAACCTCTCCGGTACTTGTCCACTGCAGCTCCTCCAGAGACCCCATAAGATGTCGCTACAAGTTCCCCGAGAGCCTTTGCTCTGTACCCTCTTCCAGTTGTGGGAGAGCCATCCTACCAAAATTCTCATCCGAGACTACTCCAGCGCCAGACAGGAGGCCAGTGTGGGCCAGTTTCTGTACGACGTACTGACCACACGTGAGCGTATACTCTCATCTCTGGACCCAGATGTTCAGGACCGCTTGAACGATGCAGAGACAGACGTTTTCGTAGCAGTTCTGGTGGGTCCGGGGTATGCCTTTGCTGTGCTGGCTTTTGCGCTGTATAGCATTGGTGCGGTGATAGTTCCTCTGTGTAAGTTCGGAAATCATTGGTTCTCCTTGAGTAATAATGGATGGTGTTCCTGATCGCGATTTGATTTCAACAGCACCGGGTCTTCATCCAGACGAAGGACGATACTTCCTACAGTTATGTCAGGCGGCACTTTTGATCACGGTGCCGACCGCTCAGCATCAGGCACAGATTGTTTCGACGGTAGCTAGCATTATTGTCGATGTGACGGGGTCAAGTAAGCCCGAAGGGGCTGGCTTCGTTCTACAACCGGGAGGCAAAACCCTGATAAATGCAGAGAAAGGGTTCGTTCTGCTCTACACGTCCGGAACCACAGGGCCACCGAAGGGAGTTCTCCACTCCCGTCGTGCGGCCGAAATAGGTTTCGTTAGCAATATTAAGACACTCGGCCTGACTCCAGAAGATATCTGGGTTCATTACTCACCGGTTCACTGGGTTGGTGGGTTCATTTCTATGTGTCACAGTATCCTGGCCGGTGCATGCGTGGACTTTTGTTCCTCAGTGTTTAGCCCAGATTGGCTGCTGGAGCGCTGGGAGAAAAAGGGACAAGGAGAAGATGGTCCAACGGCCATGTACCTCGTCCCCTCATTGCTCGAGTCGGTCGGGGAGAGGCTAGAAGCGGTCCGTATAACGGGCCCTCTGGAGAAGTATGAGCTCATCCTCCGGGGTCTGCGAGAGATGCGAGTGATTTACTCTGGAAGTACTAGAGTTACTCCGGCATTAAGGGAATGCTGGAGTAACTTCCGGGGTGGTAAGCCATTGATGATAGTATATGGAATGTCTGAGGCAATAGGTTTTGTCGTGACCAATGATTGGCAGTCGAACAAAGATCTACCCCCGGTAGAAAGACCGTCAGACGTGCATGGGACATAAAGAACTATGTTGGCTGATATTTTGAGCTAGGATTGCTGCGGCCGGCTGCGCTCGAACATGGAGTTGAAGATAAGTGAGCAGGGCGAATTATGTGTCAAAAGCCCAACATTATTCAGAAGGTGAGTAGGCATTGCTACATAAGTTCGAGTGATAGACACTAAGCAGTAAAGGTACCTGTCGGAGGATTCCGCGGTGATGAGTGACGTTTTTGATGCCGGCGGTTATTATAGAACTGGAGATCTCGGCAAGGCAGAAGGAGACCTGATCTATGTTCTCGGTCGCGCTTCCCAAGATGGTAGGTGAAATCTAATCTGCATACGGGCTCATCAGATAACAAGTTTTGTAGTCATTCGATTCGCTGGATGGAGGATATTAGCGCCAGAGATTGAGAGCGAGCTCACAGAGCACCCTTTTGTGTCGCAAGCGATCGTCGTAGGCGTTCAAGATTCCTCGGTGGGCGAACGAGTTGCAGCGCTCCTTGTTGTGAACAACCACTCGTTCGTCGACAGTAGACTATCGCTCCTAGCCCTGCGCAAATGGTTAGCAGTTCAGAAAGGGATGAATACGTACAAGCTGCCGACAATCCTGCGACTCGTTGGGAAGGACCAGGAGCTACCTACCACACCCTCCGGAAAGATCATCAAACCTAAGCTTCGAGATCTATTTTTCAACCAAGAAGAGCTAGAGAGCGATCGAGTTCAGGTACATGATATTTCAGCCCAAGAACCAGAGATTGGGTACCGGCCATTCGATTGGGCTGGGATCCAGGCCAAGTAACAAGCCCACGTAACCATGAAAGGTTTACAAGCGACAGCAAAAGAAAGGGCAGACCCGGGCCGCTGAAAAGTCAATTCGGACATGTCGATGATTAAGTACTTGGCGGTTTTTAAGAATATTCCCAGAATGATCGCAATACAAGACTGTCAATAGGTAAGATGTGTTTCGTAGGCACAGCCTAGAATTGAAAAGAATAATACATATGGTCTCAGCTTTTTGTAATTAGCACGGCTTGTGGCCCGCTCGTAGATCAACAAAGAAAATGGAGGGGAGGAATAGGCAGACAAGCACGAAAGGGGGAGAAAAAAATTGAAAATAAAAAAATAAAAAAATAAAAAAAAAGAAGAGCAGAACAGTGTTGGAGCCTTGTTGCATAAAGGGACTGTGTGTCACCAGTGTCCTGATAAAGCCTTTGTCAGGCTCCTTTGCTCATCATCTAGATCTATGGCCCAGGACATGACTCCTTTCAGTCCTTTCTGATTAGCGTAGTCCACCTTCATTTTGATAGTCTGAGGATCGTCATATCTGGCACACCATGTTAGGACATCAGGGAAAGCCCAGAGAGTAAACGATTATACTTACGCGATCCAATTGTTCCGGCCCCATGTCAGGTACTTCATAGCACCCGCCTGATCGAGAGCCGGCTTCGCTCCACCTTTGACGATATCGCTTATTTCTACTCGGCGGCAAATACAATTAGCCTTGCAATGTCCGGGGAGTCAATTCTAATTTACCATTATAACTCAAATAGCCGTCAGTCTTCGAGCAAGGGCCCTGATCCCCCCCGTCGGTAAACATGCAGCCAGGTGTTGTACACCTCGCATCTGCCAGCTTGTAACTGCGGCCATAGAAGGCGGTTCCTAGAACAAGCTTGTTTGGTGACACGCCTGCTTGCAAGAAGATGTCTAGCGCTTTGTTGATGTCACTTAGATTGGTATGGCCTAGAGCCTGCTTATGGCTCTCCCATGTGCCGTGGATATCGTAGGCCATCACGTGGATCCAGTCCGCAGCTTCAGAGGCACCCTTGAGATCATATCCACGCAGGTACCAAGACGACATGGGGGCGGCAAATGTCACAAGATACCGGCCTTCAAAAGCCTGTTTCATCTCTTGCAGTAGCTTTGTGAAATTCTCTTTATCGCAAGGGCGACCGCCTCTATCCTCGGCTGACGGGTATTCCCAGTCGATATCGACTCCATCGAAACCATACTGAGGCAGAAAAGTAAGGAGGTTCTTGATAAAATTTTCGCGCTTCTCAGGGGTCGATGCCATGGTGGTGAACACATTTTGATAGGGACCGGGATCAGTGTGGGACCAGCCCTGCAGATCTGTCAGTGATGGGACGACCAAGCCAACTGAAAGGCGCTGATGGCTCTTACCCCTAGAGCGATGAGAACCTTCAGCCTGGGGTTCTTCTTCTTGACATTGGTAATCTGGGTAAACAAGCCTGCTTCAGTGCCTGGCATAGGCTGGATCATAAATGTATTCGGCGCAACGAATCCGAACGAGAAGATTAGATGGGTAAGTGATTCGACGGGGATTTCCTCCGGCTTCATGTTACCACAGGGCCTGCCCATGTTCCAACCTTCCCAGTAACCGGCGACGACCTTCCCAGGGCTGCAGCCTGAGCCCCCGGACGGTGGCAGGGCATCTGGTGGAGCACTCGGCGAAACACTCGGCTTGGTGCCGGATTGGGAGCTTGAGGAAGGAGTTGACGGGGAACCTGTTGGGACATTTGTCGGAGAACTCGGTTCAGTAGTTGGCTGATCCTTTGATTGATCGTCTGACTTGGCACAGTTCGACTGGCAACCACTACTGCAAAAATCGCTGGTTGTGCCACAAAAGCCCCATTGACTGTGATACTGGGATCAGACGTGTTTAGACGGGTGGAACGACAGGTTAGGAATATGGGTGACGTACGAGCAGCAGTCATTTCCAGGACAAGCAGCACCTGGAGTGGCTGCATCTTTGCCGCACTCAGCCACGCTGCGGCCGATAGAGCGGTCAAAAAGGGTTCGATGTAAAAGGGCCCTGTTTTGTTCATGGGGATTCTGAACAGGGTTACCAGCAACCTCGAGTACTCCCTGGAGTAAGAGGAATGAAATAGAAAACCTAGAAAGGGACAACATAATGAAGGAATGATATGTAAGGAACGTAAGAGGGTCAGATGAAAAGAAAAGAATGCCTTCCCGAAGTATCAAACTATCGAAGGGATTGGGTATTGGTTGATTGAATGCCTGGACTGGGGCAAACCGTAATTGATATACCTTCTCCGTTTGCTGTCACTCAGCTCACCTTAAGCCAGCAGGAAACAGGCAGTACCACCATCGGATGCTCCGTCTCCCCTTCATTTCCGGTAGCTTATGAGGTCCCATGAACAGCCCGCCGTTTGGGTAGGACAACCAAAGAAGAGCTCCCCACTGAAGGCACACCTAATGCAAACGAACCTTTCCAACTGTTCGCATTACTGTATAGCTAGTGGCTCGTGGTAACACAAGAGCGGCAAAATCTACTTCTTATAACTGTATCATAGTTCGGGACGGTGTGCCTAGAGATCCAGCAAGGGGTGAAATACACAGAGCATGACTCCACGGCCATGTAAGACGGAAAGGTTAGCATTTTGTGTGGAGAATATGTATACTCATCTCCTAAAGTTTAATGGTCAAATGATGTGGGCAAGGCAGAAAAAGGAATGAAACGGCTGCATCGTGTAACAAAGGCACCTGGATTGTACTAACCATTAACGATCAAAGATCTCATGAGATACATCACATCTGGCTACATAAAACGTTGGTCTCTAGCAAACGTGGAAGTATCATTTGCTCCTGTGTAATTTCCACGTTGGCTCTCCTTATCGTCCTGATGACCCGTAAGATTCCAGCTTCTGGCCCTGTGTCTCCACCCCCCGCTCAGTAAACGCCTGGGGCGTTTTCAAGCAGGTCACAGGCCTTTCGAGGCCGCTGGAATGGCCTCACAAGATTTGGTGTTCCTCACGTGGTTGTACAAACATGCTAGGGTGACATCGAACCCCACGTTATCTCAACGTCCTTGTGATGCATTAGGGTTAGGTGAGTTTCAGCTTGCCCTCGACCGCTGAGAGTGGGACAGCCGAGGCTTACATCTTCTGCACATTCCTTCTCGCTGATTTGCTCGGCTGAGGCTCCCTTTGAGGTGTGACATGCCATCCCTTTCTTTTGTGCTGTCCTTCCCGTATCGTATCACCTGCGGAATCCCGAGGCGACCGTCAGTTTTGGCGCAACCAAGGGTCTTGATCACTTGCGATGTAAGCGTGGACATCTCAAGGAACGAAGGACGAATATGTATGTGGGTCATAATGAATCCGAAAATGCTGCAAACCAATCGAAAACTCCATCAAAAACGCTTGCCATGCTACCGCGTATCTGATGTTGAGTATGCCCCTTCGGCTTTCCCACACGTACGTCTTTGTTCCTGCTTCATAATCAAAAAGTCTTTCGACTGAGAAAGTCGGAAGGAACACAATCGAATTAACAGCATGTAGTGGTACCGTGTACACAGCCTAGGGGCCGATGATTCCATCTTCAAGATCTACTGAGTATAGACGTTGCTGAAGAAACAGCTCGGGGGATCGAGCAAGTTAGTTCACGGCAAGGTGAATTCTCTCCAATCCAAGTCAAGTGGAACTAATCATTGGGATCGAACGCAAAGTGCTCGTTCGGAGCACGAAAGTATGTCGGCGGTTCGACCAATCTGGCAGCAAATATATCCGCAGCCTAACTAGTGGTCGGAGTTGGTGGATATGATGGTGATATAGGCCTGTGACGATTTGTACGATCTTGGAATTGGAGCTGAGTAAGTCCGGACTGGTCAAATCTATAACAACATGAGATTATGGAGATATAGTATCTTCTCTTATCTACAGATACACTTATGTCACCCACTATATACATGAGAAGCGGCTATTACCTGCCGCTAGCGAATTGCCGATACGCCTGAATAATCGCCTCCCATCCACCAGGGTGGTTGTACTCAGTAGGATTCGACGCATTATCCAACACCATGACATCGGTCTTGCGCGTGCTGATCGAGTACCAAACCAGATTTCTTGGGGAGTTTGTGACACGCATCATATTGGTCTGACACGAGCCATCACACTGCTCGCCATAATTGCCCTCCCATGGCCCATTGAAGAAAGCCCATGCAGCTGAGTTATACAAAAGGATATCCGATCCACCATCAACATTCGTTGCCAGCGAGGTCCGACATTTCTGATCCCCGCCGCCACACCAGGAGAAGTCGGGGTCACCGAACTCAGATTTAGCAGTCCATGGAGCCGGTGCCGTCTGTGCCGCTCCGTTGCCTTGCATGTATGGAGACTCGCTTTGGAGAAGACCGGCATACACATTCTGGGAGTTGTGGAAGTTGTAGTTGTACAGCCAGTGGTGCTCAGAGCCAGTACCGGTTAGCCAAGTACACTTGGTAGCCTCAACTAGAATACCGCGACCGGTCGAGATGATCGTGGTCGGCCCACCATCCAGGTTATGGTCGGCCGTCCAGCCCCAGAAGTTCTCAATATACGCCGATGAACTCTTGGTAAGATGGAGGACCATGAAGGCTGCCATGCATTTTGAGGTATCCTGGTCCGTGCAGCTGTTAGCGATGCTAGTCTCTGCGGTTCCACCGACCGTGACAATTGTATTCCATAGAGCTACATCGCCCGGTGCGCTTCCTGCAATGTTGATTTCCAGAATCTTAGCACCTGGGAGGATTTCAGCGACACTGAATCGCATATCTTGGATTTCTGCCACGCCAACGTCGCCGTCTTGTCCGACCTGAACGACCGGTTTAGGATTGTTTGCGTCCTTGAAGGCATCCCCGGCACCCGAAATAACGGCCCAGGCCTCACCCATGATCCGAGAACCTTTGGGAACAACCAGAGTGTCCTTGACAATATACACACCGTACGGGAAGTAGCTGATCTTGCAGTTGGCCGCGTTGTCCGCCAAGATAGCGTTCAGGGACGCACTGTCATCTGTGGAGCCGTCACCCTTGACGGTGTGGCCGTCGACAGCCTTCACATTGACGACCTGATCGCTGCCGTACTCTGCGTAGGTTGGCTGCGACTTTGTGAAGTACTTATTGTCCGCGAGCAGCGCGGCAGGGCGAGTGGTAGTGAAGCTTGTCCCTGTCTCATACTGGCCAGGGGTGACATTGCCCCATACCCAGGTGTCGACATGTGAGACAGCGGCCAGTTTGACGTTGCCATTGCTATCAACCGCGATGGCATTGTTAGTATTGTGGGACAGGTTCTGGATCAGGAGTTGGCTGTTTCGGTTCCCACCGTCGTTGGACGAATCATGAAACTTGACGACCGTTCCGGAGTTGATGGAAGATGAGTCGAGCAGGACCATACTCCCCAGACTGTTACTAGTCATGTCGATACCGAAGCCACAGGTGTCAAAGGTGGCCCCCTGCAGGAGAGCAGTATGCCCTCCGGAAGCCTCAAATGCAGTCGTGCAATATTTGAAATAGATATTCTTGAAATTAACCTGCTGGTTAGAGTTTTTGATGCCCACCGCACCGCCCGTGATTTGCTACTTCTGTCAGCTTGTTTGCCTGCATAGTCGTCAAATCCGCAAACTTACCACATCGGTTACGGCGATGGTCGAGCCCGCTTTGATGTGTATACCGGTGTGTCCGGTCGAACTAGTCGGCATTTTTATCTGGACATTGGTCAGGCCAGAGCCTTGTGCTACACCCCACTGCAGCGCTGTGATTTGCCTGTCGGCGCTGAGAGCTGTAGTGTCCAGCACTACATTCCTCACTAGGGTCATGAAGCTAGTCTCTGGGTTTCCATTGCCCTTATCATAGCCCATGACCAGGGTGTCCCCGTTAAAGTTGGATGCGGCCTTGAGCACCGGGGGGTTGAGCGGATCTCCTGTGATGACAGTGCCTACGCGCAGTTGCAACGTACTGCTGAGCTGGTACGTGCCTCCGGGGAGGAAAACCTCCGCCGGATAGCGAGTGACGCCGCTGCTTTCACGACTGCCACCGGATCCGTTGTCATTGATCGCATTTTGCAAGCTGGAGGTCTGATCACCGGATCCATCATTGCTGGCGCCATAGCTGATGACGTTACGCCAGACTGGGTAGTTGGCATTCTGCACATTGGGAGCGTAGCCACGGGCATTTCCGCTGTGGTCCTGGTCGGCAAGCCAGTAGCTCGTCGGGGAGCTTTTGACGGGGCCGGAGCATGTTCCGCTGGCCGCGGCGAGTAGACGGCCACCGTTGGTTTGAAGCATAGCCAAGGTCGAGTTGACCGAAGATAGGTGAGCGGATTGCCTTCCTGCCAATGATGAAGGAATGACCGCAGCAGAAGAGGAGGTGGCAGCTATGGTCGCCAACGTCGTGAGAGAGAGGAAGTTACGCATCCTTGGTAATGAACGACTAGGTCGGATTTGAAGAAGGAAAATAGAAAAAGAAAGAGAGAGAGCGGGCGGACGGAGTAGACTCCTTGGATTACGAGGATGGACCTATCAGTTGACTGGGCCATGGCTGAACCTATATAGCTCCGGCTGCGGCTGAACTATCAGAATTGGCAATACGGCGGATGAAACGCAAGAGCGGAGGATATCCGATAGGAGGTGGCCATATGCATGCAAGATGGCTTTTGAGGCGCATCCACACGAGGGACAATAATGCCTTAGTTTCAACTAGACCCAGACATCTTGCAGAAGTTTATCAATTTGGGGGCTGCAACGCTTTTTACGGAACCTAGATTGTGACAACCCTGTACGTACTCGCGGAACGCCGAAAATTACAAACAGGTGATCGTCCCATGTGACTCCGGAAAGGGTCACATCTTGTTTTTGCTTTTGGCTGTATCGGTTAGACCATTTTCCTAAAGGAACATGGTGAGATGCAGGATCAATATAGGGCTTAGTCTGCGAACCAATCAACGTTAGCAAACAGCTGCACAGTGGCTGAATGACTCATTACTAAGCAGCTGCAGAAGCCCCTTTTCCCTATTATTGAGGATACGCTATACCAGGTATAGGTAGGCTGTTTATGCCGAAAGACCCTGAACAACAGTAACCGCCGTCTGACACACAATTGGCCCTAGTCATCAGGCAGGTACCCGTTACGGAATCTCATGCCCTCAGAGGCAACGGATTCACGTTTGGCAATCAGTCTTTTCTTGAGTTATATATGTTGTGGTCAGACTGGCCTTATTGAGCAACAGCTCCCGATTATGTTACTGTTTCTGGAAAGTGAAAAAAAAAAAAAAAAAGGGGACTTACCGAACAGCGGCTTAATACCTTTCTAGCATTAATTAAAGGCCCCGAACATCGCATTCGTCGAGCCGCTATTCTAACTACTCCTTCTAAACGTATACTCATGTTTAGGAGCCAAACTATAGTTTATCTCTATTTTATCAGCAGGGAGCGTGTGAGTCAAGCAGGTCTGTCAACTCAAAACTAGTGTAGAAGGTCTCCGGCGTTCTTGCACATGAAGGTTAAGGGCAACTCTAAGGAACTTTAGTCATTGTCTACGGATTGTAGCGACTATATTGGCCTGATTGACAACTGACAGATGTACCATGAGCCTTCAGAATAGAATAACAGAAGACATCCAACATGTAATCACAGCCAAAAAAAAAAAAAAGGGCTGTATACAAATAACTTCCAAGTGTACCAAATGCATTCAGTCCCACGTAGTCCATTAAAGCCTTAGTTACCCTTCTCATATCCCTCATCATACTTTTGATTGGCTAGAAGAGTAATCAAGTCAGCTCCAGTAGGCACCCAACCCAGTAACCAGATAATAAGACCTACCCCACGCAGGAAAGCTCTTCAGCCCTCAAGGTTGTTATCCACGAAGAGGGCGGAAGCTGTCTTGGACGTCCCCTTAGGCATATAGATATCATGGCTATTTCCGTCGTGATGGATGAAGGCCATCATGTTAGGCTCAATAACCTTCTCACACTTCTCCGTCTCGGTAGTTATTATCCTTACAGTAACAATTCCTGGGCGCATGTACATATGATAAGTTTTAGTCACAATTATTGTGATAGGATACAATGCTCAGTGCAAGGCACCGATTCGGCTGCTATTGCAGTACTCAACTCGACCGCCATTGTTACATTTTGTCCTCGAATATTCTGCGTGCGAGTGACTTAATTGACGATTTACGGACATCTTAGATCCTAATTTCGCTTTACGAGGCCACAGAAATATTTGGCATTGTGTTAGTCCAGCACTATTGTATAGCATAGTTAGCTTTACTTCCCATAGTGTCCAGTATAGGCTTACTTATGTATCCTTTGCCCGAGTTGAGCGAGTCATTTTAATCTTGAATGTTTGTCATGAGCTACCTGGGGCACGCCCTGTAAACTATGTTTCTTAGAAATGAGTATATATCTCCTTAAAACGTGTCTTGAATTGTTTTGTGCGAGCTCGTGGATGGCCAAGGCTTGCACTGGTTTCTATATGGCAAGTGTTTAGCAGACGGAATTCAACTTACACCCAAAATCACTTGATTAAATAGAGGAAGTAGGAAGATTTGTAGTAAAGTTATGCATGTCGGCAGTCCAACATATGCCGTGTGGGTCTTCAAAATCGCTGGAAGTTCCTGATTTAATGCCAGCGCGGCCTGTCCGAATCGTACCGCAAGCTGTTCTCCCGAAGCTATGGAAACAATGGGAGGTGACACATCTGGTGTTTGAGAAGGACATTGGCGCATATGCCCGGGATCGCGATAATGCTGTCGCACGCATGGCGGAGAAGGCTGGGATTGAGGTGGTTGTGAAACAGGAGTGAAACTTGTTTGATCCGGAGGAAATTGTATGGCAAGCCGACCACGAGTATGAGTCAGGTACAGAAGGCGGAGAAACGGTGGCCCTCAAGATGCTAGATGAAGATATCAGGAATGATGAATACGTGGGTAGGTTTGAGAAACCGAAGACATCAGCGGCGGAGTTTGACCCTCAGCCCACTACGTTGTTATCTCCTCATCTTCATTTCGGATCTTTATCTGTGCGGAAGCTCTGGTGGGATGTGCAAGTTGTTCTGGAGAAGCGGTCGGACAAGAACAAACCGAACGCCCCGATCCCTACAAATCTCCCCGGACAACTACATTTCCGAGAGATGTATTTCGCTGCACAGGCTGCACTAGGTCATAAGTTTTCCCAAACCTATGGCAATCCGATTGCGGTGGTTCATCGACTGGCACTTACAATCGAACCTGTACAAAGCGCCAGAAGGGGACAAACGGGTAGACAGGACCTACACGGTGGATTCACCAAAGGCACTGAACTACTTCTGACGATGGAAGGAAGGGCGCACGGGGTTTCCTGGGATTGATGCCCTCATGCGGCAATTGAAGTACGAAGGTTGGATTCACCACCTCGGACAACATAGCGTTGCCTGTTTTCTGACCCGGGGAGGCTGCTACGTACCTTGGGAGAGAGGGTGCGGAGGTGTTCGAGGAGTGGTTGATCGATCGTAAGTTCTTTCACTTATCAGCTTTACTACCGTATCCTGTTCATTCACTAAGCAAAAGTCTAGACGAAACGGCCTCCAATGTAGGACATTGGGTTGTCGTGCACGGCTTTCTTAACCCAGTTTTATCATTGCTACTCACCGATCGCATTGGGGAAAAGAATGGGACCCGGAAGGGCATTTGGTCAGGAAATACTGTCCTGAGCTGTCTAAATTCAATAAGAAATATATATCTGAGCCCTGGAAGGCGCCCACCCCTGACCAGAAAAAAGGGGGATGCAGAGTCACAGGCGACGGAAGCAAATCTGAGGATACCGAAAACGGTGAAAGGCAGGTGTATACAAAACCAATGTTTGACTTTGATGAACGGAGGTAGATATGTCTAGATGCAATGAAACAGGCATACGATATCGGCCTACACGGGAATTACACGCAGGTCAAAGACGGGTCATGGAAAGAAGTATTCGGATCAGAGAGGAGTGGAGAAGATGTGAAGTATGAAGAGGATGGGCCCGAGCCCAAAGAGGCGCATGACCAAGAATCGAGGGAGCAATGAAGAAGCGGGAGTCAAACATGTACATAACGACCATGGACAGTAATAATGTAAAATATGCTCTGCAGCAGCCTATAGAGGTAACCCTTCAATGTAAATACGGTAGCACTGCTCTCTTAATCCGAGCATTCCAATGAGACAATTCAATCCGTATCAGGAATCCCAAACATCTGACTCTGCTTTACTCAGTCAGCCTTGTCCTTTGCGACGCTTCCTGCGAGAGCCCGAATCCGTTTCCCCCAGATATACACCGGAAGACCGAGTAACCCAAGGAACCCCGTGAGTGCGGCAAAGGTATGGAAGGTCCCATCATAACCATGCCGAGCTATGAAGGGAGCAACACCATAGCTCGTTCCGAAGGAGATAATTTCACGGAAGGCACAAACAATCACCAGCAGTGAATCCGCACGAGTCGGGTAGCTATCCAACAGGTACGTGATAGTGACAATATTGACGCCCACAAAGGTGAAGTAATACGCCGCGACACCCCAGGCGTAGACAAACCAGTGGTAATTATGTGGATGGGATGGCCCCTCGCCATACAAAGAGCATGTAATTGTGCCGAGCAGCGAAGGCAAAATGAGGGGGATAAGCCGGGTTTCAGGCTCGTGGAGACCATTGTTCCGCTTGGCACGGTATTTGACCAGCCAGTCTGACCTATGACCGAGGAGGGGAAGAGCGACAATGGCATCAAATATCTGCCCACAGTTGATATAGCTAGCACTACTGCTGGGCCAGTTGTAGGGTGGGTTGGACACAATGGTGCTGTACGTTGTACCAATAGCTATGTTGATACCAATGGTGAGGCCGTTCAAGAGAAGGGACCAGAAGACATTCGGTAAGAGAAGTAGTTCCGCTGTTTGCTATGTATCGGATCTGACTTGGCCAGTCATCAAGGTATAACCTGCACGACAACCCACCTTGAGCACCACCCACAGGCGTAGATCTGACTTGAAAGTCCGTGCATCATAGTTAACGAAGTCTAGCTCCGGGCGCTCCGTGCAAAGTCCTGTTGCTGCATTTTTTGGCTGGTCCGTGCTGGCTTCATCAATTTCCATTTCATCTGATGAGGAAGAGTCCTCTTGTTACGCAGCCACGGACCGCTCGTATTTAGTTTCTGGCAACAGGAAAAACGTAGCAACTATTAGTATACCGGCTAACGCGGCTCCAAGTCCATACCATCACTCCGGAGTGATAGCTTCCGCGATTGGGCTGGCAAACAATACCCAGACTGTGGTTAAGCAGACCTGGATGGCCTGTTGACCCATGAGAGCCTTGCTTCGTTCGTGAAGAAAAAAGATCTCCTTTTTAGTCACCGAGACTTGATGTTAGTTCTAATACAGCATATGGACATAGGGTCCGCATCTGTTACCTGTGTGATCATGGGAACAATTGATTCGCTTTGTCCAGCGGCCAGGCCAACCAAGATTCTTGCTCCGAGATGCCACTCGTAGCTCTTTGCGGTTGCACATAAAATAGCTCCGGCGACAAGGATTGCAGTTGAACCCAGGATGACAATGCGACGTCCAACACCAATTGCCAGAGGCATCCCGATTAAATTGCCAATGCCCCTTTATATTAAAGAAACATGTGTCAGCGATGAATCCAATTAAGACACAATAGGACTGGCGGGGTATCCCATACATGAATAAAGTTGGATAGGTCATCAAGTGAGTAATATCATCCTAGGTCTTACCAATCGCTTCATATTGGGGAATATAAAAGTCTAGCAAGCCACCGAATCCAGGACAAGAGCTAGACCCAGGCACATAACTAAGTGAAATTAGCAATGTCTACGACGAGGGCTCTTAGGGTTGCCTACAGATCGATATAACGACGAGAATGACTGTCTTCTGCCACATGGGCATATTCAAAGGATCTAGAATTGACGGGCCGAAGTCAGACAGATCAATGCACGACAATAGGACACGATTTACCTTGCGGGTCCGCTGTGGGCGTAGGGATGTAGACAATGCTTCCCTCTGTTAACTTCACCGTCCCCATTACCTTCTTGGACTGGTGTATCTTCATTTCCCCAGTCTCAACCGCCTCTATATCTTCCACATGCCCAACGAAGGATTTGTCCTTCTGTGACATGATAGCGGAGTCTCACGACCGAAGACCGAGAGCCAAGTGGTCAAAAAGTAATCAAGACTCAGAATAAGGAAGAGATTTCGCAGTAAGAGCACTGGGCAAGGCCAAAGGATGTGATCAGCTGCGCGATAGATGGTTCGCTTCATAAGAGAAAGACTGATGTTTTATATAGTAACCCCCCTCTATTAGAGTGGCATAGCTCCCATGTCAAACAAGGTTGAAATACCGCCCCGACGACACGGGGTTTTCCCCGGGTTCCCCATCCTTCGCCCTACCTAAATCTGGGGATCCCCGCCAAAGCTATCTGGAGCTATTCGGCCACTACGGTCGCCACCTCCTCGTTCTGCTCCGAGGCTACTGCGATAGGCAGATAGCATTTCTATGCCCTCCGAGCTTGCAGATCATTCTCCGTTCTCCTTAAATTTCCATTGCTCAAAGCACCGAAGCCAGAATTGGCTTCTGGCGGGACATTCAAGAGCCGGCATTGTGAGAAATCGTCTCTCTGTTTCCATCGTTACAGTGATATACCGTTCCTATAGGCTTGCCAGTGGAAGCACTTCATCTTATCTTATGAGCAGCATAGAATGTAGTCTGAATTATTTCAGCATTAAAGCTTTTACGCATTAGGTGAAAATAATTTATCACATTAGGGCCAAGGACAGCCGTTTCCAAATAAAAAACTACTTGAATATGATTGCACTAGCGTCCAGAATCTAATACTTCGGTAATATCAATAGGTCAATAGGGCTTTACTCCTGCCAGCTTTAGGACGGTATCGGTCAATACGGGCTTCTCAAATGGCTCGCTCCGGTCCTTCGGGCACACTTCGCCGTTTCTCATGGGCTTCTCAGCTGCCGGGCGTATGTTGCTACATTTCCACTTGATTAGCTTGCATCTCCACCGGTGAGGGACATGACCGAAGCAACATACCAATGAGGCTAGTGAGTAGTGTCTATGTAATATGCTTGAAGCAATACTTCTTCAACTCCAAGGCCCCCTCGTTAGCGAAGCGCCGAGGCGTCATGCAAATGTACTGCGCGTGACGGATCTGATCCCCCTCGGGGAAACAGGCATAGTGGAGTGGCCTGGAATCCCGGAGGACAAAGTCGCCTGGTCCCAGATTGACTTTGGTTAGCTCGCAGCCCCGTTCTTGAAACCATTTCACGTCCTTCTCATGGAACAGGAAAAGGTCCATGTATTTCAGCTCGGGTGGAGGAGCATCCTCATGGTCATACTGTTCGCGCTTCTGAGCAAAGAACTCATCGAAGAGTTTCGCGGAGCCTTTCATTTGCATCAAACCGCCATCTTTGGGGCCATTGGGGGCAAAGTTCAAGAGTCCCTGGACAGTTTGCATTCTGCACAATCATTAGCAGTTGATCGCAGACAAGCAAGGTTGGTACGTACCCCTTTCTGTCGGGATTCTGGTCACAGTGTGGCCATGGGCTTCATGTGAGGTCCTTTCGGCGTGGTAGAAAAATATTAATCCCATCAAAGGGGCAGAGCAGTTCCTTGGTCTCCCACAACTTCTCAAAATTTTCAATGACGGCGAGCTCGGAGCGCGCTTCCCAGACACTCTTCTCATGGGTTGCGCCATAAGCGAAGTACATTCTAGCATATCTTTAGCTGGTCTTTTTCAGCCCTCTTTGTCATGAAGAATATCATACCCTCCCTTGGAGCTAACGGGCAAATGTTCCCCCGGCCAAGTACTCTCGTCATTCTCATCAAAGCCAAGTTCAAAACTCTTCAACCATTCTATCTGCTTGTCGGCGTAATATTTTGCCCGCTCTGGGCTGATCACATTTCTAAGAATAACACATCCATTCTTGTGGAATTCACCGCGCCAATCGCCGTATGTCCGATCGCTGAAGTCAACCAGGTCTTTGACAGTGAAACACTGATTGGTCGCTTCGGCAATCTCCTGGATGGCGGTTGTTGTAAACACGATTGCAAAGGCTCCGGGTCACGTTTCGTATATCTAAGGTGTGATATCAATTTGCGGGTCTTGACGCGCTCTGTTGTTCCATCTCTGGCTGGGCACTTCCAGATCACTTAAGTAATTGAACATCCCGCCGGTCACAAACCTGCGACTGGTTGAAGCAGTCCTTCGACGGGATATGCGGGGATATGCGCCCGAGCATCTCGGAGGGCAGCTCGTCCAATACCTGGATTGCTAAAACTATGCATAAGCACTAAATCTTGGCCATGCTCGATCTGCTCCGAGGGGCTCGGGGGAGGTCATTGTCGGTCAGCTCAAGAACACATTCTACAGCCATGCAAGGTGAAAGCCAGATTTCTTTAGATCCAGAAAGGCAATACTAGTTTGAACTTATCCACCCCCACACATATGCACCGACACTTGCTCTCAGACGTTTAATCGTCATGGTCGTTGGTAACAAACGACCTTGACATACCCGGGAAGCCCTATCTGTTTCTCACGATTCTCCAGATTTTAGATCTATGCATATAGCCATACTATTGTGGGGTTGAACATGATGATGGAAGGTAGCTCTCAGCTCTTACAGGGGTGTGGCTATTCCTTATACTCCTGAAATGCACTTTGTTTTCTTTTAGCTCATGAATCTCGATTGCCACTCGGAGCCGTGTTAGTCAAAGTGCTCACTTTCTTTGCGCTGGGTATTTACTCTTTTCGCAGCGTTTATAATAATTACAATCTCTCTCATTAAAGTTGATCTAACTCCTAATAATTTTTGTGTCCTCACATTTCCCACACTCAAAAGTAACTATCGTGTAATTTCATAAGAACTAACACCCAAGTCCTGAAGGTCGGTAGACCTTTCTCGTTTAGCCATTGGAGTCCAGCTTATCGATGTATAATTCCATGGTGGGTGAGACAGGTCTATTCACTCCACCAGGCACTAGGGTTGCGGTCAGCGACAGCCTTGATTAGCGCCGTGTCGACATAATTCATCGATTATGGGGGCGCATACCTCCTTTCCTGACGCGAGCCTGCCGCAGCTCCTTTGATCTAGTGTAAGGCGTATAGAACGGCCCGCATATTGAGGCTATTAGTGAGATCTGCCGTGCAGATCTCGCGAGCAATGGTGTCGTATTCCAAGTACTGCGCATATCGAAGGGAAGTAGAAAGAATGAGCATCATAAATAGGGGATTTACTCCAACATCGCCCGAGCAGGGGATCTCCAGTGTTTATAATGAACTTTTGTTTGGGTAATGCGAGTCCCTGGGTATTTAGACTAAGGGCATGGTTGCCGCAGAGGACGAAGGACAGATCATGACTCCCCTTAAAATCAATATCATCTCCTGAGGTAGGAAAAGCCAAAAAACATCTTCAGGGATCTCGAAGCAAGACCTGAACTAGCAGGCTCTGATTGGGCCCGAGGCCAGGTCGGCAAAGTGGAGGAGTATTATGATATTATCCGATACCATTAGCCGAAACTGACGGTAGGGTAAATTGCTGGCGATGATCGGCAATCGAGGTATCACAGTCGAAGCCGGTAGCTCGCAAAGATGTTCCTGCGATTGTTTGTTCCCCACATTTTACTCTAAACCCCCGCTCTGGGGACGGTGGAGACTTCAATCGTGCATGCGTGATTACGAAGGCATGTATGACCATCCCCTTGCTCACGTCCAGGCCTCACATACATGTTCTGGCGGCTATGGTCGCACGTGTTCCTCACCGGTCCCAGTGCCAAATGCCCTAATTGCTTCATTTCACCATTAGCACAGCGTCAAAATGCCATATAGACCACACTTGCTTCCTTGGACAGGGCAGATTCACCTATGATGGACCGGCCATCTGCGGCCAAAAGGCCCCGGCTGTCTATGGCCTGTAATATATGTCGACAGCGGAAGGTGAAATGCGACGCCGAGTCCCCTAAATGTCGCAATTGTCGACTACGTAACCAGACATGTGTGACGACTGATCCGCAGCGCCCAGGGGTGCCGGGGGTCAGAGAGTGGCTCGAGGCACCTGAGAAACCCAATGGGGACAGCATAACTGGTCGGTTCGATGTATCGGGCAAAGATTCAGAATATGCTCAGAATGATTTAAGTCCTCAGCAATCACCACCACAGCTGCAACAGCAAACACAGGAGACCTCTCCGTCTACTGAGGCCAACGCGGCGGACGAGAAGCCCAACGAGCTGTCTCCAGTACATCATCCATTCGAAACATCACTCAATGTGGAGCATGGGACGAACCGGTTCAAAATCCTGGGAGGTAGCAGTTCTCAAAGCCTCGCCAAGTCTTTGGACGTATACTTTGAAGCTGCGCGATTAAAGCCAGTGTCGGTCGCGTTCCAACACGTTTCGACCGTCGCTGAAAGCCCGAGGCCGGAAACGCACCCCAATCCTTCCCCGCAAAGTCCGATACAGGCTCAGCAATAAATTGAGACATTCTCTGCCTCTAAGACGACGGTCAAGTGTAGTTTTAGCGCCGGAAATATCTCCAGGTACACCGACCGAGACCGAGCGACGGTGTAGCTGCCATTCGGTGAAGAAAGATGACAATCCAGGCTAACGTAACTCCTAAGCTCCGACTTGTAGTGGTGTATTCTACCCCAGGCTGCATTCTCCTGACCCAAAATCCTGTACCCCGAACTTTCGTTAAACCTTGGGCATATTGGGAGAGTACCAAGGCTATGTGGGGCCGAGATAGAGCTCCGAACCAAAGTGTAAGAGATCTAGGAGTCGATTGGACGTACTTCTTTGCTCGGTCGAATCAATCACTGAATGAGGCCTATTTAGAATATTCTTTAGGTAGTTCAAGACTCCAAATTCTGCCATAACCAAGTGGGCCTTCTGGTGGCTGCCGAAATCCATACCTCCCCGCTTGAGCATCGGCTGCCCACCAAAGCGCCGATATACAGTGGTGTGGGGTAGGTTCGCGAGAAAGAAAGGATGAGGTAGGAAAACAAACAAGGCATCGCAATGTGACTTGTCTTAAGAGCTTGTAGCACTATAGCGATCTAACTCTTGAAACTTGGAGTTTGGGAAGGATGTCACGACCAGGTGAATGATTTGCAATCGACTATTGAAAAGTGATACCCTGTCTCCGAGAGAAACCATAGAATCTCTAAAGGGACATAGATATGGCGTACCTTTGCTATGGGCCGGATGACAGTTAGTTTTACCGACAGGATGACGGTCGAATGTTAGCCGAATCGGGAACAAGTTCATATAAAAGCGCCTGCTTTGCCGACCACTTTGCCACGTTCGTAAATACGTATATACCATATTTCTACGTTGCATGAGCACTTTTGCTGTAAGCTTCGAGGGTAACCGGGTTCTTTAAATCATCGCCCTGCAAAATACTTCAAAAATGACGGTAACGTCGGGTTTCATTCCTCATCCGCTGCCCATTGCGGTAGATACACCGTTTCCTATATCAAACATTCCCTTTGGCATATTTAGTACTCCCCAAGATGTAAGTGGATATTGGAATCTACCAAATCATTCAATACCTGCTAATCGAGCTTTCTGGCATGCTTCTAGCCCACTCCTCGCCCCGGTGCTGCGATCGGTGACTATGTCATCAACTTGTTTCGGCTAGCAAACCGAGGCGTTCTAGCCATTGACCACACGGATGATGCAGAAGGTGTTTTGCGGGAGGTAAGAAGGGCTGGCATAACTTAATCGCTTTCTTCTTGTCTAAAACATATTTTTCTGGTAGCCGACGCTCAACCGCTTCGCGGCTCTTCCCCGCGAGGTCCGATCAAAGATACGAAAGGACCTCCAAGAATTGATTAAAGACGCGAAGTCACCTTTATATAGCGAGACAGAACAGTCCAAGTTGCTGGTTGCGAGAGCGGAAGTCGCAATGCATCTTCCGTTCTCCGTGGGCGGGTTTGCCGATTATACATGTTCACTAGAGCACGTTACCAATGTAAGCAGCTTCTTGTGTATGCCACAATGCGCTCAACTCCCGTCCCCATCAATCGGAATATGCTTCCGAAACCTCTGGCTGACGAGTCACTGTCGTTTCCGAAGGTTGGGCGCGTGGCAGGTTTCGGTGATATACCCCCCAGCTTCCTTAACCAACCTTTAGCATACAATGGCCGCGCCTCCTCGGTAGTTGCGAGCGGAACTTATATCCAAAGGCCATACGGAATTACGTCGGACGGACTGTACCCCTCCAAGAAGCTTGACTACGAGGTTGAGCTTGGCATGTTCGTCTCTACCGAGATATCCTTCGGGGAGCTTGTTCCCGCATCCCGCGCTCGGGACTATATATTTGGTTTTGTACTGCTCAACGATTGGAGTGCAAGAGATATACAGTTCGCAGAGATGGTTCCCTTAGGACCATTTAATGGAAAGAGTTGTGGAACAAGCATTTCCACATGGGTTGTCACCATGGATGCGCTTGAAGAAGCGGGTGCCATTATTCCAGTCAAGGCCGACGCTGGTACTAGGGGCAAAGCCACCTCCAATCCATTTCTGAAATGTGCAGAGGATATTTCGATAGAAGTTTCCACTTTCATAGCCAGTACGTTATGGTGATCCACCCCCCGTCAGGCTACTGAGCGCCGCTAATTAGGTTACATCGAATACAGGAGGTGTCGATTCGCAACCAACTCCGATCAGTAAGAGTAACCTAAAGCATACCTTTTGGTCGCCATTCCAGATGCTCGCCCATCATACCTCGGCAGGTTGTGGCCTTGCACCTGGGGACCTGATAGGCACCGGCACTCTATCTTCCTCTGCCGAACAAGCGACCGAAGACTTCAAGGAGACAGAGGCGAAAATAGGAAGGCTCGGATGTCTTCACGAATTAACTATGGGCGGGAAGACGCCGCTAAATCTTGCGAACAATCTTCGATTGACTTGGCTCGAGGATAACGACGAGATTACTCTAGAAGGCTGGGCAGGAGACGGCCAGTCTCGGATTGGCTTTGGCCAAGTCAGCGCGAAGGTCGTTCCAGCCGCAAAGAAGGTATCTAACATGCTTGCAGTTTCTGGCATTTGACCTTCATGTATCTGAGCTTACAGAAGCCCAGGAATGCATAGATTACGCTAGATATAACCTCCACGCAAAACTTAGTTCCATTCTATTCATTTTATGCCAAATCTAACGCAAACTCCTCCCTTATAGCAACTCCAAAAGCCATAACCGCTTCCTCTAATTGTTCCACAGCGGCAGCTGTGGAACGTCAATCGAAACTGCAGCTCTCCATTCGGCTTTTGGTCGCAGGCAAACAGCGCCCCTTTGGTAACCTGCACACCATTCGAGATAGCACTAGAGTTGACCCTCTAGGCCGCCTCAGCAAGTAAAGTTTCCCTCTCCACATTTTCCATCTCATGTTGGAATGAAGGATGTTTCTTCCAGTTAAGGCAGATCCAGAGAAACATACCATATTCCGGCGGCACCCATCCACACAGCTCATGCGGCAAGTGACGATCACAAGCTTGTAGAAGAATATCGCGCCTAGAACGATAGCAGGACGATAAATGATCCAGCCATGAAGCGAAACCTTGATGACCCCAGGTTTGTTCAAGTAACGTCCACAGCATCAGCTGCGAAGGCCCCACTAACTGCCACCGTTGTAAGCTCCTGGTAGGCTATGAACTTCTCTATAATCTGCGCATTTGCAGTTACCCAGCCGGCCCGAAGGCCTGGTGCGAGGATCTTGGCCGTTGAATCGAGACGGATCACGCGGCCAGACCGGTCAAGGGAGAGATAAGAGGGGAGTTCAGTAGCAGCTTGCGCTAACGTTTCATGATCAGGCTGATATACTCCCATGCGAAGGAAGTAGTACGGGTCATCTTCGATGATAACCAAGTCGTGTTCCTCGGCGATGTCGTAAATAGCATTTCGTCTCTCTGCTGACTGTGTGGCCCCGGTGGGATTCTGGCCCGTTGGGACGGTGTACAATACACGAGGCTTGGGACCTCGAGATAGATCCCACTCACTCAAAGCTTGCTGCAAAGAGTCCGCTCTGAGACCCTCCGCATCCATGTCCACACCTTCAAATCGCAAGCCTACCAGTCCTGCTCCTTCAATGGCTCCGGGATACGTATATTTCTCGGTCAGAACAGTATCTCCTCGGTTGCAAAAGATACGGTAGGCAACCTCCAATGCGGCTGTAGACCCGGACGTCAAAGATGTAGACCAATCCACATATGGAGGACGATGCACATTTTCTACATGCTTGGACACAAATTGAAGAAGAGGCGGAGACCCAGCTGAGTGTCCGTAATTCAACGCCGTCGAGAGGTTGTACGAGCCTCCCTCCTTAGTTATAGTGTGTTTAGCGGCCCCTGTGTAGTCAAGCCCCTTGTCTGGGCGAACATCAAGAGTACGCGCCCCAAAGGTCATGGACTCCCATGGATAGAAATCGGCCGTTGGTCTTCCAGTGCCGAGGGAAATGACCTTACGCCCACGGAGCTGGCCAGCTAACTTCTTCAAAGATGAGCCTGTGAAGCCTCTGCTTTCGATACTGAAATGATGTCCCATTGACTTTGAAGTCTGCTTATCTTTGTGATGGAGCGAGTTGTGGGAAGTAGATGGGATACGGGCGGCAACTGTAGAGGACGGAGGAACCAATCGAGTGCGCGACTCAATAACAGACACTGTTGTAAGAGCCATCCTGCAATGATCGTAGAGTAAAAGATAATTATCGTCGATGGATGCAATGAAAAATATTTATATCTCTTAGGGTTGTTTGTATATATGGTAATGGTGGTGGGTGCTTATCTTCTTCGGACCGGAGGATAATTGAAGAATCGGAGTAATCGGAGCAATAAGAAAACTAATCGTAGATAGCGCATATCGCATCATCGGCTAGCATTATGCCTCACTAACTAATCGTCATTAAATTGATTAGATAAGATTGGATTCATACATTAGGTAAGGAATCCAACGAGGGATGATCTGCCAGGTTTTCCCAGAATGCGAATTCGAAATCCCACGGATCCTGGCTAAGGAACCCAGTCCAACTCTCATTTACACGGTTGGTAGTTACTTCACAATGCAGGGAGTCAAGGAACCTCCGGATAGTTTGTGCTGCTTTGGAGAGCAACGCATATGTAGGTTCTCCCTGCCTGATGCATGCGCCTGCCTCTATTTCCACCACAAAGACGGTAAGATCCTGTACAGCTCTGGTCCAAGACCTTCGAGCAGGGCTGGCACTATCCTGCCGTCGAAGCATTGCAAGAAGAATAATTCCTGCCGCTGGAAGCCCGTAGTATGCAACCTGCTTTACGTTGAGTCAAGCGGTATAGTAGTCTAGTGAATAGCGGACGCATACCTTCCAAACAAGAGCTGTTCCAGAGTTAACGAGTTGATCACGGAGAAGAATAATTTCCACTACAAGAGACAACATTTGCTGCGCGACTTCCGTTATGGACATGTCCGGTTCAGCCGGAGTGTTGAGCAAGAGAAGGCGCAAGAGAAACAAGACGTGCAAATGGTTGAGTCGCACAGCAGCCACAAAATCCTTCTCAAATGGATTTTGTGTGCACTGTTTTAGACTGCCTTCTAACCGGAAATGGGGAGGAAGGGCCTCCCAGTAAGCTTCCGCTTTCTCTTGGATCACGCTACCCCTGTCAGCGTCTTTCGGCCAAGTATTGTCGGAAACCTACCTAGCTCTCTCGACAAACGTTTCTCTTCTATTATCACAAAACATCTCCATGATTTCTTCTTTTAACGAGGCGCATAATGCGGACCAACGTGTCTCAGCCTGATAGCAAGCCTTTGCATCTTCGACCCCTCCAAGACCATCTGTTATCTGCTCAGGAGTATCGCCATCGAAACCTGTCCAACTTGAGGAGAGCTGGAAATGGCAGAAACGTTTGCTCATTCGGGGTGGTCGCCCCAGAAAAATGGCTATGTTTTTGTCTGCCGAGTAGAGTCGGGCAGAGGCCAACTTCCGTAGTTCGACCAGAAATGGAGGAATCTCCGGTTTGTTTTCTATGCTTTCATGATATCCCAACGCGAAGGTTGAGGTTATTGCGTCTCCAAGTCTCCTCCATGAATGGTAGCCTAAGAGGTCAATTGCAAGCCAAATACCAATCAGGAAATTATTTACTCACTCTGATCTCCCTCCACATTAGAGTGGACAATAAAGTTCTCGTACTGAAATATGAGTTGCAGGTCATTCAGGCAGTCAAGTGAAAGAGATATTTCTAGAGCATAGTCACAGAGCTTTGTGGCCATTTTTCGGAGAGCATACTGCTCCTTCTCGGATAAGTAAAGAGAAGGAAAGAATGGTATATCGATGGTGGCCCGACTGACGGCGGAAAAGAAGATTCCAACTGTCTCCCACCGAGCATTCTGATATAAGAACTGGGCTGAGAAACTAGCAATATCAGATGTCCGGTCAAACTGTAGCGGTCGCGCTGAGTTCTGCAGCAAGTGTCGCGCATAGACTAAGTGCCAATTCTCATCAGACATTGATGATAACAAATGGTTCATGGTTTCAGCACTTTGTTCTACAAAGGGACCAGCCAGAGCCAAATTGACACCTTTAGCAAGCCAGAAATTGACCAAGTTTATCACAGCATGCAGAGGAAATGCACCCAGAAGCTGCCGGAGAGCGTCAGCACCCCGTCTCGTCATATCGTCTTCATCAGACAGCAGACACGCCGTCGCTTGGTATGTACTATCCGTGCCACGATCTACATCGGGGAATATATGATTGAATATGGCAACATGGCTCGAAAACCCTAGGTATCCAGGGTTAGGGTAGGCATGCCGCCTGAGACTAGGTGTTGCCGGCGCTGGGTCAGGAGACTGGACACTACAAATGAATTTCAATCAGCGACATCTTCCGAGAGTAATCTTAGAAGCCAACCAACACAGTTGAGTTCTCCACTACTGATGGAGATGAGCCATGTGCACTTTTTCTTTTGAATGGTGTGGCGCGATAAATGCACAAGCCGGCCCGATTGGTTCTCCGGCATCGAGTACATACCGGCCGCTTGTGGTCGCACGCCAGTTTTGCCTTTCTACATGCTTCACACGCTGGTAGTCGTGAAGTCATTTTAGTTTGCATGATAACAATCTGCTGTCGTTGTGCTGGGGCGGGGTTGTGGAGAGAGTAACGGAGAGAAATTGCGGTAGCGGCGTTGGTCGGATCGGCGTATCGGCGAAATGGATGATCGTCTCTCCGAAAGATAAGCCCTACTTTCTATACTCACCTAGGATTCCTGGAGTATATAAACCGGCCAATCTAATGTTAATATCTACACGCATCTGCTAGCTGCAATCTGGTAGGTTTTTCAATATGTCTATCAAGGTCGCCGAATATCTATTCACGCGCCTCCGTCAACTGGGCGTCGGCTCCATCTTCGGCGTCCCAGGCGACTACAACCTCCATTTGCTCGACTTCGTTCAACCCTCAGATCTTGCCTGGGTGGGAAACTGCAATGAGCTTAACGCTGCCTATGCTGCCGATGGCTATGCCCGGGTCAATGGTCTCTCTGCTCTCATCACTACATTTGGTGTTGGAGAACTATCAGCTATCAACGGGATCACTGGCGCATATACTGAAAAGGCGCCGATCATTCACATCGTGGGCACACCTGCACGAGGACTCCAGGAAACTCGATCTTTAATACATCACACCCTCGCAGATGGAGAGTATGGTCGATTCGCAGATATGGTGTCCCATGTGACTGTCGCACAGGTCGATTTGAAAGATCCTCGTCTCGTGCCTGACCAGATCGACCATGCTTTACGACAGGCGTTAATCCACAGTCGACCTGTGTATCTGCAGGTACCAGTCGACATGGTGGATATTTTTATAGATGCCTCCAACCTCACATCACCGATCTCGGTGCCCTCCGCCCCAGCTACCGGTCATGAACCATCTATCTTGCAGCGCATCCTAGAACGGATATATGCCGCTCAACGGCCGCTGATTTTGATTGACGGGGAAAGCAGGTTTATGGGTATTGTGGGGCATATTGATACTTTGGTCAAAACATCAACTTGGCCAACGTGGACAACCGTCTTTGGCAAGAGCATAGTGAACGAGCAATACCCAAATGTCTACGGAATTTACTCTGGCTCACTGGGTGATCCGCTATGGAAGGACTACTTCGACTCAGCAGACCTAATCCTGAACCTAGGCCCTCATAATACCAGCACGAACAGCAGCAACTTCACTGTCCTTCCTGATCCTGGCGTAACTATTACATTTTCAAGCAACTATATCCAGATCGGCAGCGACATCTATCGAGACATTGTTCCCAGCAACTTCCTGAGTCAGCTACTACAAACTCTCGAGATCAATCGCATTTCGAAAATAAATGGACCTGCCAAATCAGTTATCAAAGCAAGCTCGCTCAATCCTTGCGACCTCATCACCCAGAAGCACTTCTATCGCACTGTCAACCCCCTCTTTCGCGACGGCGATGTCATCCTCACAGAAACCGGCACTGCCGCACATGGAGGTCGTAACTTTGTTCTACCCCAAAATGCCCGTATTTTCGGTCCCGTCACCTGGCTTTCAATCGGATACATGTTACCTGCGACGCTAGGAGCAGCATTGGCCCAACGGGAGCAAACCACGAGCAAAGACACACGCGCATTCCTCTTTATCGGAGATGGGAGCTTGCAGATGTCCGTACAGGAGATCAGTACTATTATCAGGGAGAATCTGAACGTTATTATCTTTGTGATCAACAACAATGGATATACCATCGAACGAGCAATTCACGGCAGGAAGCAGGCGTATAATGATATTGCGTCGTGGACGCATAATCTGGCCTTGAGATTCTTCGGTGCGAGTGAGAGCCATGCGGAGCAGAATAGCTTTGTTGCTAGGACATGGGGGGAACTAGATGCCATATTGAGAGATGAAAGGGTTCGAAATGGGAGTGGAGTGCGGATGATAGAGGTATTCATGGGCAAGGAAGATGTACAAGGCGCTTTGTTGCAGTTAATGGAGCAACAAGTGGCCAATGAATAGTACTGAAGACATTCCCAATGCACTATAGATCAGCCTAAATACACCGAAACCTACTGAGGAATCGCGCAATATGAAAGCTACTAATCGGTGTTACAAGTATGCATTCTTACACTGTAAAATTCGGCAGCCCGGTAAATGCTTGTCCCTATCTATACCATGAGTTCGGTATAGGGTTTACCACGTTTCCAATCGGCTAGTAAACTTCGCGATCTCATAATTGCTTCCCGTCTCAAGTTCCTTTTATTTTTTTTTTATTTTTTTTATTTTTTTTTTGGTTTCTTAACGAAAGAGAAATCGGCATGGAATAGCTGGTTTGGGAGGTGTCAAAAATACATAATCCAAGTGAATCCCTCTACCGCAGAAGGATGCAATACCACCTGCTCGATGGGGATGCTAGCTCTCCTTTAGGCAACTCAATACTATCTGATCCGACTTATCCGACCATATCGTGATAGCACATCCACGCAGCCATCCGCAGCGAAGGCAAATATGGCCGGCACTTAGCCAGAGCAGGAACAGGGATCTCGCCATGAGTGTGGAGAGGAACCCACATAGTTAGTTGAAGGCAGATAAAGCATAATATAAGAACAGTACAGATATGTAAAGTTCACATAGGAAACTAGAATGTGCTCTACGGAGATATAGAACACTGACAATGAGAGGTTTCCAAGATCTAATACCCCGACACGGTCCAATCGGCAGCAAAGCACAGCCTCGTAATTACGTCCAAATATCAACTCATTGCACCTATTATGACGCATTCATATATGTATCGGTCGGCCATTGGTTGGGAAGGTAGTTCGTCGAGAATTGAGTTATCTGGGATTGAGATGCATGCGTGGACTCCATCGCAAAACGTACGTATAGTACGGGCTTGGCACGGAGTAAATGCTAACCGAGGACGAACCAAACAATCAGAAAGTTGATTAATTGTTAGCAGTCCAAACAGTGCATAGACACCATTTGAGCACAGACTCACAAAGTGATTGGTTGGCACCTTGTATCTACTCAGCCACAAAAATCCATAGACTATTTTCCATGAATTCCATGAATTCCATGATTCATGCGCAAGTGACGCCGCTGGGTAGATAGCCGGATTCAGTACTATTTTCCGAGCATGTTCCATATCCAATAAGGGCAGCTCGGGTGTAAGAGTGGAGTAGGGGGGCATTGAAGTGCCGATCAATTGAGCTCCTGAAACTTCGAGAAGCCAATAGTGGACGGAGAATTCCAAAAATATTCATACTACCTTATGTTGCTGTGTGAGCAGGGGACTAAAAATGTTGGCTTCTTTTGTGTTATTCTATCATTCTTCTCAGTCCTGTCTCCCATGGTCTATGTAGGTACGGGTGAATCTCAGCGTGGAGTACTTAGGGTTAAGGCCCCATTGGGTAGGACCACACAGTTGAGCCGATGTGGCTTGTGGCGTACTTAGACTCCATAGTTAGATAAAGTGATGACAATATCCACGGAGTCTCGTTAATATCAAAAATAGCTCAAGCCAATCAGTATCAATCTTAATTTTCTAGTTCCAAGCCACTGATACGTATGATAGTTGTTCCCAATTGGATACTTCATTCGGCAACTAACCCTAAAAGCACGTTGCCCTCTGGAGTCCTCAGAAACCAACTGAATTCTCTCCCTACCGAACATTTACCGGCAATCGGCGTCCATACGCACTCACAGTGGGGTGAAGAACCTTCCAAAATCGGCAATCCGTCAGGGGACCACGGTTGACGTTCCTCACCTCGTCTATCAGCGGGTCCACGGTGGGCTTTCTTGGCAAACCCGGAGAACATCCTGAAGGTCGAATCATATTTCAAATCACATCGTCTCCCCGTCTTGCTTTGACTCCGCTACAATGAGTTTGGAACCCGAAACCACGTTTTTCGGCTTGTGAATGGGGCATCTTGGCAATTTTCTTTGGATCTTGCGCTGGAGACGCCATGTCTTTTGAGTGTCGTCTAGGGGCCCAGGTATGATGACGCTTGCGTACTTATTCTGGTGCATGGACACCCTCCAAGGGCCTTCAAGGGGTTGATATATTTCTCCACGGCCCGCATCCCGTCACCCTTTTTGCTACCACCCCGGATATTCTTCACATCGTCCGTTATGTCCCAATGTCCTCTTGGACTTGGACCTCTTCTAATGCCCATCGCTCGCGGTTGAGGCTCTCGAGCTGCCATGTCGCTACCGCCGGCGTGGTTGCTAGCCTCCTCTACCTTTTCTTTATTTTCGCGGTCCCGCAGCTACAACGATTGCGGTTTCGCACCGATTTGAGCCGGTATGATCTAGGCCTGTATGGATTCGGCCCGACCAGGGGCTACGTTTCATTCGATTACGAGTCGCCTATTGTCGAAATCACAGAATCAGAGTCCGGATGTGATCAGCGATACACTTTTATTGCGCCTCGGGGTGATTCGGTCCCCCAAGCCGGGCCGATGATCCTAGACGCACAAGGGAACTTGGTCTGGATGAAATACAATTGGGAAACCACCCAGGACTTCAAAATCCAACATTATCGCGGCGAAGACTATTTGACCTATTGGGAAGGCCGCGAAATTGAGAGCCGAGGCTATGGGTCGTGGTATATGGTATGTAGCATCGGACATTGGGGGGAGTGGACGAGACTGACAATTTCTAGCTTGACTCATCCTATAACCAACGATACGTGATAAACCCCGTCGGAAATTATGGTGGCGACCTCCATGAATTCACAATAAGTACCGATGGAACGGCTCTAGTGACCGTCTATGACCCAATTCCTGCGGATCTAACAACAGTTGGAGGACTGGAGCTAGGTTGGATATTCGATGGGGTGTTTCAGGAGATCGACATCGAGACCGGCGAATTGCTCTTCGAATGGCGCGCATCGAAACACTATCCTGTCAGTACCACATACGAGCAACTGGCCGGGGCCGGAAAAGACCGCGCATCAGCATTCGACTATTTCCACATCAATAGTGTTGAGAAGGATGAACAGGGAAATTACATTGTTTCTTCACGGCATACTCACTCGGTCAGTTGCGTTGACCGCGAGACGGGGTCAATACTGTGGACGCTAGGTGGCAAGATGAACGATTTCACCGATCTCTCAGACGGAGAAGCGACAAATTTTGCCTGGCAACATGATGCACGCTGGCACGCCAACAGCACTTTAACTCTGTTTGATAACGCAGTGCACTCGAACCGTGACCCGGCAATTGAGAGTCGCGGAGTTGCAATCCAGTTGGACATTGCTTCCCGCACAGCGAGACTGCTGGCCACATATTATCATCCCCAACATATGAAGTCTGTGTCTCAGGGAAATGTACAGATGTTGGATGATACCGGACGAGTCCTAGTGGGCTGGGGCCACAGCGCTGCCTATAGTGAATTCAGTGCCGATGGACAGTTGCTGTGCAATGTTCATTATGGCGCTTCGGCCTTTTTCACCTTCGGGCGGGTTGTTTCTTATCGTGTCTTCAAGGGCGACTGGGTGGGACACCCACAGACGACTCCCGATGCCGAGGTCGACGAGGACAAAGTGTATGCGAGCTGGAACGGTGCCACTGAAGTCGCGGCTTGGAGATTAGAGGTCTGGACCTCTGATGACTTAAATGATGCCTCATTTGGCGTCGTGGCACAGTTCGAGAAGACCGGGTTCGAGACGGAGATTGAGATTCCGAAGGACATGGGCCCTTTATTCCGACTAGCAGCACTAGATTTAGAAGGGAATGTACTCGGCGTCACAGATTTGCTTCAACGAGAGCAGGGGACGGACCTTCAAGAGCTCCTCGACCTGCACAATTGGATTCTGGGCTTCGCCATGATCGTCAGTGGCAGTGGTCTGCTTGCTGGTCTATATCGGTGCTGCTGCTGTGTTAAACTCTTTAAAAGATATCGGTCTCACTCAAGTGATTACCAATTGGTGGCCATGAATGAAAATGAAGAGTATCCTCCTGTTTAGGCCCAACGGGGCTCTGTACTCTCTCAACTCGACAGCAAGCGCATCCGCATATGATATTCGAGTTTAGCCCAATGGGGGTTCCTGTATAGTCATGTTTGTTCGTTTTCTTTTGTCAATACCTATATCTGTACATCACATCTCGTTTATATGCGTGATTAGTATATCACAAATAAGAGGGCCTCCATGTTCCTCTCCACGGCATCCACTGAGGCCACTGCGTCCCAGTAGAGCTGCACCAGCGTGGGTAGATGGAAGATTCGCACCAGAGGAGCTATGTTCTGCTTGAAAATCTCCAGCAGCGCGACTGACTCTGACAGCGGCGGATGAAGAGCCGTCAGCGAGAGGGCCAGCGAGCGGAAGCCCATCTTGGCGGCGTTCGTTTCCAACCCACGAGGCATGGTTTGGGAACTGGCGCTCTTGGAGGTTAGATCGTCTGTCAGACTGTCGTCCTCCGTCTCCGATGTGGGCTCATACAGTGCGTCGCGCAATTCCTAGATCTCATCTCCTCAGTCTTTCGGTCCCCGATGCCCCTAAGCCGCGTAACCGTCGGTGGCGACTTCCTTTCACGCAATGACTTGTGTCGTGTCTAAATTGATTCCAAGATCTTCGGTTCTAGAAATCCTTCCACTGGATCGTCAACCATATAAGCTGGAATACCATGTTCCGAAAATACCAGTCTCAATGCCCGTGGTGTATATATATATTTCTGCTATCTGAGCTCATTACTCAAGCAACCATATCATGCCAGACAGTCAGATCGTTTAGTACTTCTCCTCGGTCCAGAACGGAGTCGATGTTCACCGATCTTTTCGGCTCGTCTCAGAGTTCTCTGCGAGGATGAGAATAAGCATAAGAATAAGAAAGGCTGGAGAGTAAGCAGAGCAAGAGACACAAAAGAACAAAGACAACCTAATAAGTAACAATTTGCAAGTCTAGGCAAGCACGCTGGTCTTGTCACATCTTGAACTTCATCGAATATCAGCATCAATCACCATGTCCGTCCCTCAACGGCGACGGCACTCACCCCCTTCAATACACAAGAAGGTCTTGATTAACAGAGCTGGTCAGCACTGGCAGTTCATGATATACAGAACTCTGGCTGATAAATCACAGGCTCCACTGGTCTAGCGCTGGCTCAAGGGCTGAAAAAGATATGATCGTTGGCTGCAATCCGCTTGTGGTCCAAATAAAGTCTGATGAAAAGAATGACTAGAAAAGAATCCCATTCATAATTTACAAGAAATATGCCAGTCCACAGGCACAAGAGCAAAACTGGACCTTTCAACTCCACGGGGGGCGCCGAGCCACTGTGAGATCTCGTGCCAACCCACGTCTTCGCCTAGACCGAAGCGGCACAGGTAGAACCCCATGTGCCCACAAAGGACACCGGCCGACTGCCGTTCAAAAATAGCGCCACAGGGGAACTGATCAAGGAGATTGATTGGTCCAAGTTCTACGGCCGGTGCTGACAAGTTCCGCGCCATGCTTCCTACCGACCTCGACCAGGAGGTTTAATGGGGAAAAGAGCTGGAAGATATCGTCTATTCCCAAGATAAATCAACAGTCACTACCAAATACACGGACGGGACCGGAGATACCGGGTCAATCCTCATCGCTA
The DNA here is from genome assembly GCA_009176345.1 of Aspergillus leporis. NCBI lineage: Eukaryota > Fungi > Ascomycota > Eurotiomycetes > Eurotiales > Aspergillaceae > Aspergillus > Aspergillus leporis. Next base: position 133,541 of record ML732198.1, on the reverse strand, counting down.
CCGACGAGCTGCATTTCAAGACCCGTACGCTGCTGGTCGGCGAGGAGAGAGCAAAAGTGACTCCCATTGATTTTGCCTCGACGATGTGCTTTACAAAGCACACCCAAGAACACGCTCTAATTCTTCGATCGCTGCCTCATCACCCACCCACTATATCAGGTTGGACCGCACTCGAAGAGATATTGCGGCTGGCTGAGTCTGCATGACGGTGATGATATCAATTATTCTGAAAACTTGACCTTCTTCCACTATATCTCACTCCCGGAGCCAAAGCATGAGACCAATTGTCACACCAATTGGAAGCATATACTGCACCAGAAGGAGCTGATGAAGTATTTTGTAGACCTGTGGCACAGCGTCTTCGAGTGAATGTTGGAAGATACACCAGTCTGATATTGCAAGTTGAGAAACTGGGATCCAAGCTTGCCGGAACACCGCTGGGAGAATCAGCTGGGTCGTGTGGCGTTGGCCGGAAACACCGCACACCCGATGACCTTCCAGAGAGAGCAGGGTCTGAATCATGCAATCATGGATGCCTACATTGTCTGCAAGGCGATTGAATCCTTTTGGGGAGACTTAGCGTTAGAGAATCGGGCACGGGCATTTCAAGAGTATGAAGCAGAGATGATCCAGCAAATGGGCGAGGAGGTGAGGCTGAGTGGGGCGAATAGTGTGGTGGTCCATGACCGGAGCAAGATCAATGAAAGTCCCTCGTTGAAGAGAGGGATGACGGTGGAGGCGAAGATTGAAGCTCAATCTGTTTGCTAGAGGTCCTCTTCGCACTTTGGCATTGACTCACATGGAACTAGAACCTAGCTACTATTGATAGAGAAGAGTCTAATGGAAGATGATGCTGATTTCTCCCCTCTCTCCGTCATTAGCAGTAATACATCGTGTCAATGCTCTGATTTCCCCACATCACGCCATCGGGTATCGTCCGCCAAATCCATTGGTTGCAGAATCGGTGGATCTGCAAGGGATGTGCGTCCTTCCCTTGACAATGGGACCATCGTCTGCCGTGTGTCGAGTTCAGTCCGAATCCTGCTGTTCGGAGGATCGCCGAGACACCAGCTCCTCGCGATGATCACCGCTGATCTGGTGGAATATCGAATATCGTCAGATTCCCGGAAGCAATACACAGGGAAAGGTGATGGTTACCGTGAGCGCTCCCTGAGCCGGCGCACGCTGTTCAGGTGACCCAAATAAAACGTCCAGGACTAACATTCAGTAGTTTCACCTAGCTCCGCCAAGCTTTCCAACTTTCCCTCAGCCTCCCAAAATTAATCTCCATATCTCAATCGTTCTTTGTATAACTCTAAGCAAATTTGATAATGTTGTTCGCCTGGTATACGGCCACGTCATATCGGTTGCATTCGACATTCTTATCATACATGGTTGGCCTACGTTAACCGTCAACTCTCGTAATTCCTGTCGCCTCAGCCCCAGCGCACAGCTCCACGAGTTTCCAAATTTTAGATATTTGCCATCTAACTTCATTTATAGTGGTATATACCGGTGAGGAAAGTTGGGGTACGGCTGGTTAAAAGATTAATATTGTTTCTACCAGTTCAGCCTTGGCCTTTCCCTGCTATAGGCTTTACCTTTCTTACCTTTTGTAATCTCCTGTTCCATTATTTTGTTTACCTTGCCTCTGATTCCCACAACCAAGCATTATTGTACAAAGTTACGTTTTTGCATTATTCCATCGCAGTCAGATCAAACCGTACAAATTATCATCTCCTGCCTCAAAATTGTTCGGGACTCCAACGTCGCCACAGCCAGCATCGAACCTGATGCGATTCCACAAGTCAAGAAGAGAATGCAGGGATCTGATGTTTTAGTCTGTCCCGTCATTGGCTTTTCCCATGGTAACAGTACCACGATAGGACCAAGGGCGCTTTCTGACGGCATCCTACATCTAAGCATGCTCCTCGACGCCAGTATCGTTACCCATTTTCCCCATGCGTTGGATCTCTCCTAGGAAGACAAGGTTCATGCGCATTCACGACATAACCACCGTTATATCGGCCATTTTACCACGTCATATTGAGCCCTTTGCAACACAGTTGTGTCCACCAGCCTCATGTGAAGCTTGCTAGAACTCCGCTCACAGCTGGGACCCATATTTCACATGACTGCCTTCTTCGTGGGATTCAGTGGCTTCTCGAACTCGCTCGCCCATGCATTTTCCGTATAGGTTCCCCGGCTAGGGGTCCGTGAGATTGCGCTTTACTCTGTGTTCTTTCCGGGCCCCATTGGTGTGGAGTTGCTGGTATTATCATCTTAAGCTTCAGGTCTGTATCCAGGCTTTCTTAATATTAGGCATTTACCTTGCATCTGATTAAAGACAGACTGTTGACTATAATTTGTGATGGTTGTTGTAGTCTTGATAGCCTGGACTATGTGATAAACTTACTCACCATTATTCTTGTTGCAGAATATTCTTTGGCCACTAACGATGTTTGGTCTAACCTCTTCTACAAGAAGATCTTTCTCTCTCATCTGGCTCGACCAGTATCCTCTCCTTTCTAGGTTAAAGATTAATTTCGATCCAAAGACAAATTTATTATGTTAGGTTTACTTCTCTTTTTACTGGTCTGGGTGCCAACAAGAAGTAATAGTCCAAGATGGGTAGTCTGCTACCAATCTTCATCAGATCGCTGTCAGTCAAGATATGTCAACCAAAATAACCACTATCTCGAAGATAACGAGATTTCCGATTAGTCGGCCATCGCCATGATGATATATAATTTCTACTGATTTCTATGATTCTATCTATATGACAATTTTTCCTATTTTTGGCTTTTGGTATACGTGGCCAAAATGCACAGTGATTAGTATTTAGTTGCCCAGCTTGATCCTAGTTATTCAGGAAGAACAGACCCTCATGCATTGATTTATTTGGCCATAGAATTACTAGTGTATTCCGAATACTATATATGTTGACAAGATATAAGTGATCACTCCGTAGATATTCTATTATGAAAAAAAACTTCAAATATTTTCTTATTTTTCTTAGGAGTTAGGACAGTAGCATTACGGATTTAGGGTTCTAGTTACTGCAATGCTGGAGCCAAGGAGATTAGTAAACAAGACTCAGAACTAATCCATATCTGACGAAACCCGCGAGCAACTATGTTAGCTTACTTACTAGTGGCCTAAGTTAAAGTCATCGCACCTATTCACACGGACAGAGAACTGTACCTGTCTGTAGCTCTAGTTACCCAAATCAGCCCCAGCCTATTACTATGCCATTCCCTAGTAGCGGATGCCAGACCTGCAGGGATCGGCGAATCAAGGTACGTAAATGGTACTCTTCGAGCGGCAATAATCCCTTCTTTTGTCCTATCCCCGCAGGAATACTAAGACGCCTGTTCTCGCAGTGTGACAAGACCAAACCAATCTGCCAACGATGCATAAAGTCTCAGCGAACATGCTGCGGCATGGGAGACCAACAAGTCTGGCACGCCGAGAATGCCTATGCAAGTCGTCAAAAGAAGCGACCGAGAGGGCCTCGTTCAACCAGGATGGACGTAGTAATACCTTCACATGTATCCATTGACTTGAAAGCATGCGCAATTACATACTACATACACAACTACCTGCATGATCCACAAGGCATCCCAGATATCGTAAAAGATGTCGTTAGAGCGTGTCTGCCTATATTACCCGCTACACCATGGTGCTCGGTCCTAGATCTGGCGGTATCTTCTCTGGCTCTAGCGGTATTCTCAAGGACACAGCACTACCCTCAGGCCGCTATAGAGGCGTCTACCACGTATCATCAACTTTTGCAAGTAACGCAAACGGCGATAAATCGTGTCAATCCAGGAAATATCGACGCCTGTCTACTTGCGATCTTCTTTATGGGCAGGTACGAGGATGCAGTGCTCCATCCTGACCATACAGCACTATCGAGACCTTCTTTCCCGAGCTTCTCGCATCATGACGGGGCGTTGGCGATACTGAAGCTCTGGAACGACCGGCTGAGCCGCGACCAGCCCGCCACAAAGGTGATCCAGCATACCAGACGTGGATCGATCCGCTCGGCTCTAATGAGAAAGACGAACCTACCAGAATGGGTCCGCGACGGTAGGTTCTACGGTGAACACGGTCTTGAACTCGAGTACGGTCGGGTTCTTGTATGGCTTGTTAATCTCCGCCATCGGTTGTGGACTATCACCGATGAAATTGCTTCTGTACAACACCTATCACCTGACTTGACTTCAAGAGTGGACCAACTCAATAACGAAGCACTCCATCTTGATGAAGAACTAGAAGCCTGTATTTCCCATGTCCCACACACGTGGAACGACCTTCAGGTACATACACTATCAAATACCGACCTTCCATCCTGGCCTTCGAGCGACTTTTACTCCCCGACTATCTACACCTACTCCAATCCCGCATATGCAGCCTTATGGGGTCAGTACCATGCTACGAGACTGATTACTAAAAATACACGGTTAAGGATACTCGCTCTTTTCAACACACGAGACTTGGCATCTGAGCAACAATTCGTCTCGCAAATGCAAGCCATATCTGATAATCTAGCATCAGTTATACCATTCTGTCTCCGGAGATTCAAAGCCATCCAGGATTCCACCTCATCCTCACATTCCCCGATCATTTTGAATCTGAACGAGGAAATCAAGCCAAGTGATGCTACTCTGGTCATATGGCCGTTAACTATCGCATCGAGTCTGAAATACATGGATGTCGAGCAGAAAAGGTGGTTCAAGGGCCAGTTGGCACGTATAGGAAAATTAGTAGGGTTCGGGATTTTGGAGTCTGCTGCCTCCGATCAGTGGCTTGAACTTTGAATAGGTAGATGTACTGATTATAAATTTCACCTCCCAGAATAATACAACTTATGTTCATCAAGCTAAAACATTTTTCCATTCTAGACGATGTCTAATCAGCAACCTGCGATGCACTGGCGTTACTGTATTTGGGTAAAGTGGATTCACTCCGGGGCCGACTCTATCGAGCTATTCTACTTCGGGAGAAACCCGCGAGCATACATCAAATGTCACGGCATCAGATCAAAAGAGAGGATGGGATGGATTTGTAACCAGTGCTCACTGAGATTACAAATGTTCTATTTCTTTCACCTCCTATCTCCGAAATCCTGGGGGTATAAAATGGTTGCCCAACTCCCTCTTCTTCCGTCATCTATCAGCAACAACCACACCCATTCCAGATAGCAGTCCTCATCCGGAAACTTACCAGAGTCAAACAGACAACAACACCTCAACCACCCATAATCACAATCAAAATGGCATTTCCTTCCCTCAAAGCTCTCAAACTCTACGGCGAGAGCCCCAAGCCCAACCCCGTCAAAGTCCTCATCCTCCTCAACGAACTTTCCCTCCCCTACGAAGTCGAAACGATCCCCATCGCCGAAGTCAAAAGCCCTTACTACACAGCCCTAAACCCCAACGGTCGCATCCCGGCCCTCCACGACCCGAACACCGGAATCACACTCTGGGAATCCGGCGCCATCATCGAGTACCTCATTGAAAAGTACGACACCTCCCACCGACTCAGCTTTGCGCCGGGGACCCCCGAATTTTACCACGCGAAGCAATGGCTGCATTTCCAGATGTCTGGGCAAGGGCCTTATTACGGGCAGATGGTGTGGTTTATCAGGTACCATGAGGAAAAGGTGCCCAGCGCCGTTGAGAGATATGTTAAGGAGGTTAATCGGGTCACTGGTGTTTTGGATGGGTGGTTGAAGAAGCAGAAGGAGAGCCACGGTGAGCCTTGGCTTGTTGGAGGTAAACTGTCGTATGTTGATTTGGCTTTTATTCCATGGCAGAGAATAGCGGGGTTGGTTGTGGGTAAGGAGCTGTTTGACGAGGATCAATATCCGTTTGTAAAGGAGTGGTTGGGGAAGATAGTTTCGAGGGAGGGGGTTAAGAGTGCGATTGAGGGTTAGTGTTGGTGATATTATGGGATTTGAGACTGTTTTTCGAGCATCTGAAATCGACTATGTTTGATTTTTATTGGTACTATATTCCGTATCAATATTGGTAGTCTGTCTTGAATGGGTTTCTTGTTACATCCTTTATCACACATGATTTTGTTCATAGCGAAATGGGTCAAACATGTTCAGAATATATATATGGCCAGATTATACTTGTGCCATTCAAAGTACTATATAATTTGGTAGAGATGGTCAATGCTATAGTAGAATAATATTTGATTCATGGACCCTGTTTATATCTATATCTTAGCAAGTGTGATGAGTCAATCTAGAATCGTCATACTATTCAACCAATATCAACCTAGGTATTCGTGCCACGAGAAGATCGAAGATGAAGAGAATAGGAAGAAGGAAGAAGTAGAGATGGATCTTAATAACATCCGTTGCGGGAAACCAGCAGATCACATGACCCAAAGTGACATGGTCGTCACAGCAAGCACAGCAAGCACAGCAAGCACTCAGGTCATACGTCCTGTACCATCAGTATTATCAGGCACTAAACGACGACTATAAGTAGTTACAAACCTGGTGAGTAGGTAATAATAATCGAGTTTTATTATTTAAGCAGTACATGATTGGCTGTAACTATAAGAAAAGAAAAGTAAAAGTGTTTAGTAAACCTAGAAGCAGGGATCCAGGCACCGAGGCAACCAATCTCGGTTATCCGCGGACCAAGCGCGGAAGGGATCCCCGCATGACGAACCGACATTCTGGGGAAATGGAATGGAATATAAATCCAGGGAGGCGTGCATACAAAGCACCTCCACTTCCCTCCTTTGCGTTTCCTGACCGACAATCAAACTGATAACCTCTCCGCTCCTCACCTCCCACAATGGCTCCCCTCCGCTTACCACGGCTAATACACCCGCCCCGTCGTCTATATTCGGGGGTAGCCTCACCCTCCTCACGACTGAATCTCCCAATAGACTACAAAACCACTCCTATCCTACATCACACATCATCCTCTCTATCGGAGAGCCTGGAACTGCCCGGATCAGCAACCTCAAAATCACTAAACCTCTACCAAGCCATCAATTCCGCATTACGGACAGCCCTAACCAAGTCAGACAAGGTGATGCTCTTTGGCGAAGATGTCGCCTTCGGAGGTGTCTTTCGGTGCTCGATGGACCTACAAACAGAATTCGGCTCAGAACGTGTCTTCAATACCCCGTTGACAGAACAAGGAATCGTGGGCTTCGCCATTGGTGCGGCAGCGCAGGGCATGAAACCAGTCGCGGAGATCCAATTCGCCGATTATGTCTTCCCGGCCTTCGACCAGATCGTTAACGAAGCCGCCAAATTCAGATACCGCGAGGGCGCTACGGGTGTTCATGCCGGTGGCATGGTTGTACGGATGCCGTGCGGTGCAGTTGGACACGGTGCTCTGTATGTTCCACGCCGAAAATCTACCTCTCGAACCATTATATTAATCTACCTCCGACCAGATATCATTCACAATCACCAGAGTCGCTGTTCGCACACGTTCCAGGTGTGCAGGTAGTCGTACCACGGTCTCCATCCCAAGCAAAAGGTCTCCTCCTGGCCTCGATCTTCGAGTACAACAACCCCGTCATTTTCATGGAACCCAAATGTCTCTACCGAGCCGCGGTGGAACATGTTCCGAATGAATATTACACGATCCCCCTCAGCAAGGCGGAGATCCTCAAGCCCGGAAACGATGTAACTATTATCTCTTATGGACAGCCGCTTTACCTCTGCTCGGCGGCCATTGCCGCGGCGGAGAAGGCCTTCGGAGTCAGCGTGGAGCTGATCGATCTACGGACGATCTACCCGTGGGACCGACAGACAGTCCTAGACAGTGTGAAAAAGACTGGTAGAGCTATCGTGGTGCACGAGAGCATGATTAACTACGGTGTCGGTGCAGAAGTTGCCGCTACTATTCAGGACCAGGCGTTCCTGCGGTTAGAAGCGCCCGTCAAGCGGGTTGCGGGGTGGAGTACACATACTGGACTTCAATATGAGAAGTTCATCTTGCCGGATGTTGCTCGTAAGTTGTTTATCTTGTTGTTCTGGGTCATTATGCTAATGGATCATTAGGGATATATGATGCGATCAAACAGAGCATCGAATACTGAAGGGCTAAACTTGAATGTCAATATGCATAAGTTTCATTGCATGGATGATTATCGTCTGTTCATCTTGCATTGCGTGTCTAGAACAATGTAAGATCGATTGATTATGAAATCACATATTATGTGCATGACCTGGAGTCAGAGAAGTTGCACAAAGAATTGGTTGAGCGCCCTGTCCTGTCCGAGCTACATACCTGTGCAATAGTCTTATACTTAAAATGTATATATCACAAATCCTAAAATATACCACGTGAGCCAGCCTTCTTAAATTTCCCTTGCGATCTTAGGGCTCATCAAGTCAGTTCTAGATCGAATAAGGAAAACCCATATGTTGATTAGGTCAAACCACATTAGATCGGGTATACTTCGAGGGCCTCAATCCAACCCATCTCTCTGGGCTTTTAGTAAGTTATGCAAATGTTTCAGTTATTCATCTGCATAAATTTTAAAATTACGAGTTATGCCCTTCGAACTCTCGTTCGAAGTTTGCCCAGGTGGGAGGCCACCCAATAAGTTACACGGTGGGTCAGATGCCCCTGCCCCGTGACATCGTCAAGTCCCACAGAGCTGATAGATCGATTTCAGTTGGTCACGCATTGACCAGGTCTCTTCCTAAACAGGTAAGAATAGCCACGCGGTTAGCCACGCGGTCACCCCTTTGAGTGTCTTCTGTTCCGGTGTGAGATAAAGAACTCTGCGTTACCCTGTGTTGAATTTGTTTTGTTCATTTTAGCAGTGCTTTTGTCAATGGCCGTGGCCGATGCTCGGCGGTGCAATGGACCTTGGTGAGAGGTGAGTATAGAATGACCAAGGACGGTTATCTATTGCAACGGAGATGGCTGTGACACTGCGCGACTAGAAATAGTATATGACAAATATTTTCTTCCATTTATCCTTGTGGTGTTCTCATTTCAATTGGACGTTATCTACGTAGGCGGGAGGTAACAAGATTTCAATATTTACAGTGGCGGCATTAGCTTGTATTCGCAAAATCAGTGATATGGGCTTGTACCAAACAATCATTCCTTACAATTTGACTACTTCCCCGCGCGAGCCTTAGCAGTATACCCAAGCCTCCATGATACTCTTCCTATAATTTTGATCAGGTAAAAGAGGGGTATGAGGTGTATATTACTCTGCCGTAAGCTTCCAAGAAACCGTACAAGTTCCATATAAAGTGCTCGTGCGCTGCTCTGTCCATGATAGCACAGCTTCAAACTCCTTGAATTAACGTGGACCTCGTGGTAATTTCTCCAGTTAGTTTAATTTGAGAGCCATTCTGATAGCAACAGCACAATGTATTGGCACAGACGAAAGACTCCAACCAGATTCCCTCATTTTAAAGGGGAATCCCAAGGCAATTGCATCAATTTCGACCCCGTCGAAGACCATATTAAATAGTGTACCACGGCCGAGCAGAGGGCAGTGTATGCGAAACCTAATTCCAATAACGCAAACGAGCTCTACTAGACGCGTGATGGATTGCCTAGGGGAACGCGACGAACCGAATTCGGGTAATAAGGAAGGCTCAAGGGGAAATACAGGTGGCAGTGAAAGCGGAGGTTCACTCTCTGGGCAAGACATCAAGATTGGGGCTTAATAGTTGTTTCCTTGGCACACGATAACGTGTGGCTTCATTATAACCTAGCGACATGCCTGTTGGATAAAGGGAGGGTTTCTTGCCACAGGCGTTGGATTCCGTTGTGGACCATGTGGCGGGAGATGAGAATCGATCCTTGGTGTCACTTCCGTTACCCGGTATCAAATAGGCACCTCTCATCAATACCTAGGTAGTGTTGCTGACTCTAAACCCGCAAACAGGTATTCAGTCGCATATGGAGGCCGCAAATTTACTGAATACTGGAGGACCAGCGAGTTATCAAAGTCAGATGATTAGCCCCCCTACAACGTGTTAGTGTTCGTCTACAGCAATCAAACGGGCTTCGCACAGATCGCCCACAACCATGTCACGCCTACTGGTCACGAGTCAAGGGCGTACGGTTGGCTCCGCCAATCCTGGACTTTCATCTCAGACTAAACAGAGTTGGTCCGATGCAGAAGGTAAGTAACCGCTATTAACATAATAGAGGTCAAGAAAAATATACACCCGCAATCTATCCCGCTAGGGAATCAACGCCGAAGCAAGTATGAACAACAAGGCATCCAATATGAAACTACAGTGTTGCTTCCACCTCATCCACGACCAAAACCTTGATGCTTCCGTTGCGTGTATCAGCGCATAATTGCAGCGCGTCCTCGGCTTTTTCTAACGGGAACGTGTGGGTGACCAGTTTTTTCAGATCAAGGACGCCGCCACTCATGCATGCGATTGCTGGGGGCCAAGTGTCGCGGTAGCGGTTGATGAAGCGCAAGTCAATCTGTAGACCCAAAATCAATACTGGGAAAAACATTTGGCATTGGCATCATACCTCGGCCAAGGAAATATGCATGAACGGCAAGTTATTCATCACAGCTTTACCCACGCCGATGACAACCACGGAACCGCCTCGTCGGGCGGTATAAAGAGCAGTGCAGACGCTGCTTTCCACCCCTGTGCACTCAAGGACCGTTTCTGGGGCGAAATATTCTTCGGTGCCGAACAGAGACCGGATTGCCTTTGCGTTACCCTGTGCGTCTAGCGATCGGTTCACTTGGTATGGGATACAGCTGGGAACAAACTCCTTCGCGAACGCCAGCCGACTGGGCTCTAGATCGGTAACAACGATAGGATGGGCACCAGACGCCCGTGCTGCAGCTAAAGCGATTAAGCCGATTGGCCCAGCACCACAAACGACAGCACCGCGGCCGAGTTGAAGGCCGGCGACTTGCATTCCACGCATAACGACGGAGAGGGGTTCGAGGAGGGCACCTTCGGCGTAGGTGATATTATCGGGAAGCCTGATTAGCATTAGTAATAGTAACAGGTTATAAGTCTCGATGATACATACTTATGAACCCATTTTGCCGGCTGCACTTTGTATCGTTGTATTGTGCCATCATAGGGGTATACACCGGCGAACTGGACATCTTCGCAGAGGTTATACCGACCGTCGTTGCAGAGGAAACAGGTTTCACAGGGCACACCAGGCTCAACGGCTACCCTGTCACCTATATTTACTCTTTATTAATGACATCTTCTCAGAACACCAAGTAGTGGCTGTGCCAGAACCAACCAGGACGAATATGAGTGACCCCATCACCACATTTCAAGACAACGCCTGCAGCTTCATGTCCGATAATACAATCACCCTTGAATATAAGTTCTCCGATCCGACCGGTTTTCCAGAAATGGAGATCCGAACTTTTGTTCATACATTAGTAAAGCTTGCGTACTAGAGGAATATTTACCTACCCGCAGATTCCGGTCGCTTTAATCTGGAGGAGGACTTCGCCGTGCTTGGGGGCGTATACAGGGGCGTTGACAGATTTGAGCTTGTGATCTGCCGTGACTTGGAGTGAGGGATTTGGAAAGGGGGTTTGAATGATCTCTGTAGAATGTTTGGTTGAGCGTGTTGTGGGGGAATCGAGCTTGGGATCGAGCAGAGAGGGCGCCATGGCGGTCTATGCTTAGTATTCTATCTTTCTTGCTTGATTTGGATACGAAAAGCGAAGTATGGGGAAGTTCAAGAGGGCACGGTGGGGGGACATCAGTGGGTGTTATATTTTGTGCGTCCATTGGCACTGGATTTCTATTGAGTATGGGGTATTGTGGGGTATTGATGCGTGAAGTTCAGGATGGCAACTGCAACCACTGGATAGTCTTGACAGTGGATATCGTGAGCTCTTATCGATAAGCTCCGGGTTGCCTCTTTGAGAGAAAAGTGCCTCGACTTACCCGATTCGGTAATAGGGCTCATCCTACCGTACGAGTTACATATGAAGTCACGGTCAGTGCTCGAGTTATAAATTTAAGCTCTTTCGGTACTCAAACAAGAATTGGCCCAATATCGAAACTACTAAGGACTCTCGTTGAATACATACATCATGGCTGTTGGTCCGATCACCGTCAACGGCAGCAGCAAATCTGCCCTCCCGCTGCTGCGACGACTATCAAAAGACCATGATCTCGTCTTGAAGACTTTTCGTCTGCTAATTGCGGATCTATGCCAGCAATTCGGAGGAGGCCACCCTGGGTATGTCAGTCAGCGTGAATTGGTAGTATGATGGTACTAATACAGTCGCTTAGAGGCGCCATTGGCATGGCCGCCATCGGAGTCGCTCTCTGGCGATACGTTATGCGATATGCTCCACACGCCCCCGACTTCTTCAATCGCGATCGCTTTGTTCTATCGAACGGTCATACTTGCTTATTCCAGTACACATTCCTGCATCTCACCGGGTACAAGGCTATGACCTTCGACCAGCTGAAATCCTACCATTCGGACCGTGTCGATGCACTGTGTCCCGGTCACCCTGAAATCGAACATGAGGGTATCGAAGTCACTACCGGCCCCCTGGGTCAAGGTATCGCCAATGCGGTGGGTCTGGCCATGGCGACCAAAAGCCTGGCTGCCAAATTTAACCAACCGGGTTACGATCTGGTTTCTAATCACACTTGGTGTATGATCGGAGATGCATGCTTACAGGAAGGTGTTGGACTGGAAGCTATCTCATTTGCGGGTCACCTTAGACTCAACAATTTGACTGTTATCTACGACAACAATCAGATTACCTGTGACGGATCAGTCGATTTGACCAACACTGAGGACATTAACGCCAAGATGCGCGCGAGCGGATGGGACGTCATCGACGTGGAAGACGGCTGTTATGATATTGAGGGTCTTGTGCAAGCATTAGAACAGGCCCGCGCATCAACAGAGAAGCCCACCTTTATCAATGTTCGCACTGTCATTGGTCTCGGTAGCAATGTTGCTGGCATGGCCGCGGCCCATGGTGCTGCATTCGGTACTCCGAACGTTGCACAGATGAAGAAAGACAACGGCTTCAACCCAGACGAGCACTTTGTCATCGGAGAGACTGTCAGGAAATTTTTTGAGGACCTTCCAGCACGTGGTGAATCGATAGTCCAGCAGTGGAACGAACTCGTAAAGCAATATACCAATCAGTATCCCGAGCTGGGGGCAGAGTTCCAGCGTCGCATGCGCGGAGAATTACCACCCAACTGGAAAGACCTTATTCCCACCAGCTTTCCAGAAAAGCCGACTGCTTCACGAGCCTCGTCAGGCTTGGTATTCAATCCCATTGCTAAGGAGATCGAGACATTCATGGTAGGCACCGCTGACCTGTCACCATCAGTAAACATGATCTGGCCAGGAAAGGTGGACTTCCAACATGTAAGTCATCACTACCCAATGCGCATTGGGGTACCAGTTAAGCTGACTTTTTAGCCCGATCTTCGCACAACATGCAACATTAACGGTAACTACTCCGGTCGCTATATCCACTATGGCGTACGTGAACACGCCATGTGCGCCATCTCCAATGGCCTAGCCGCCTACGCCCCTAGTACCATCATCCCCACCACCTCTTCCTTCTTCATGTTCTACTTGTACGCCGCTCCAGCCGTGCGTATGGGCGCTCTGCAACACCTCCAGATCATCCACTGTGCCACGCACGACTCAATCGGTATGGGCGAAGACGGTCCTACTCACCAACCCATCGAACTGGCAGCATTATACCGTGCCATGCCAAATCTCCTCTACATCCGCCCCGGCGACAGCGAAGAAACCGCAGGTGCCTGGATCACAGCCATCGAGGCCAAAACGACATCCACCATCATATCCACCTCGCGTCACGCTTTGCCGCAACTGAAACAAACCCGTCGCGACGGTGTCGCACAGGGGGCATATGTCCTACAGGAAGCCGAGAACGCCGCTGTAACACTCATCGGCGTTGGTGCCGAATTATCCTTCGCGCTGGAGGTCGCTGACAAACTTAAGGAGAAGGGAGTCCTGGCCCGTGTGGTCAGTTTCCCCTGCCAACGTTTGTTCGAACAGCAATCGCTCGAGTACAAACGCTCTGTTTTGCAGAGGCACCGTGGTATTCCCGCTGTCGTTATTGAGCCGTATGCACCTAATGGGTGGGAGCGGTATTCTGATGCTGGTGTTTGCATCAAGCGGTTCGGTCATAGTTTGCCTGGGAAGGCGGCGTATAAGTTCTTTGGATATGACATTGATACATTGACGGAGAAGGTAGAGGGGTATCTGGAACAGATTGAGAAGGATGAGTATTTACGAAAGGAGTTTGTGGAACTGTGATAGTTTGGTATGATTTATATAGAGGTTTTCAGAAATGAAAATAGATTAATAGTTCAATTCAACATAACGTGCAATCTATGTTATAAACATTTACTTGACGAAGAAGAGGAGTTGCTAATGTAACCTGTGTTCCAGTTGTTGCTCAGTGAGGCAATTACAGCACTTATTAAGAAGCTCTCTTAAGACATCACGAAACACACATACTATCACTGCATATCTCTGGGAAATCACCCTTCTGTAGTGTTTTACACAGGTAATCTAACTAGGGCTGATTTATTGGCCGAGGACCAAGAAAGTGATAAAACCCTTGTGGGGGTAGTGTATTCAGCATACAATTTGAGAACGAATCATCAACTGTCCTTCCCAATTACGATCAGAGGGAGTAGGTTGGTTGCCATACGCTACTCTATCCCATTCTTATAGAGCTGAAGGTCATAACGGTGCAGCCTAACCGCTGCCCCTCCCTTCTTCATAACTTGCTATCATTCCTTCCGTCCTTTTACACATCTGTTCTTTACTTGCTTCGAGCGATCAGCTTGCCCTTCGTTCGAAATGGGTCCCGTCTCCATCATCGGATTAGTAACGGGAATCATCACGTTTATCGACTTCTCTACTAAGCTCATCCGTGGTGTTCATACAAATCGACTAACGGAAGACCGCCGGACTCTTGAGAATACGGTTTCCGAGATGCAGAGGCTGTGTTCGAGCCTTCAAGCAGATAACCCCTTATCAAGCAAGGATGAGAAGGGACTTAGTCGCGTTGCTACAGAATGCAAACTTGTGGCGGGACAAATCGTAGAGCTTCTGAACAAGCTCAAACGAAAAACTCTTCCAAAGCTCAGTGTTTTGTAACAGCTCTGAAGACCATGTACTATGCGCGTGAACGGTTAAAATTGGATAAAAGACTAGACTCCTGTCGGAAACAACTGGAATTGCAGTTGAACTGCATGTCAAGGTAGGGTCTTTCATGATTCAACTAGAAAAGATTAATCATCAAACAGGCAGCTAAGCTAAACATGAAGCAGAACTGAAACCAAACATCAACTCAGCAAGCTAGTCGCTGTCTCTGGTAGAGGCAGCAGCCTCTTGCATACTCTTCAATCCCATGTTGAGCAACTTCGCCATGGAGTGACAGCTACGTCATTCGGGGCAGAGGCGCAATATCAGTTAGAACAGCCCCTGGGGTTTTCGGAGGATATTTTGAAACAGGTCACCGAGCAGCGTATTCTCAGTGCTCTTCATTTCAATAATATGCACGAAAGGCACCAAACTGTCGAAAAAGCTCACTTTCAGTCCTTCGGTCGGATTTTTGATGATCCTTCAACGCCCAATGTTAAGGGTACCGGTCATTGTGACCATAGTCAGGATTGAATATGGGAAAATGGAAAACAAGGAATATCTGTTTAGATTGATGGAGTGCAACGCTTTACCGGGAAAATTCACTCAAATTAATTCCTAGTAGAGGATTGGCGATAGCAGGAGCCCATACAGTCAGCGGAGCATGCCAGCCCTGGCAAACTGGAATTATGCGACTTTGTTGCTACTGGGTGAGTCCACTTCTGTCTATATTTCTAACTGTCAATTTTAGATTCTGCACAGGCATAATTGTAGGTATATTTGTTCCTAGAATCTGGGAGACTACAACCACCTCCGCGGCTATAGTGGTCAGCGCTTTAGGAAGTCAGTGAATGCTGCCAGGTTTCCTCCCATGTGAACTGAGACGCAGGTTTTCCTTTGTTAGGGCAAGCCTAATGGCTGACTGGCGATATGGTATTTACTTAGTGAAGTAGCATTCCACCATATATACAGAAGCTAATGCCTTTTTTGGTTCACTTGACCCCTTAGCTGATTCCAGAGTGACTATTAACACCATTTTTATATTTGTCTCTACTCACCCCAGGCCATGACTGAGTTACAGGTTAGCTGCTGGGTATAGTTTAAAGGTCGCTCTTCTTCCCGTTTTAAATACAGATTCTATTTCCAAGACAGACATAGCTGCAGGAGTTAGATCTACCGTATCTTTGTTCGAAGTCAACTGCTATTGCAATCAAGCAATTGATTTGAGCATGTGCGCATTTAACTCTGTCCTGCGGCGTCTCTCCTCTTCAACCGTTCCTCCAATTGTTATTTCGGCGACTTGAGCTTCACCTCTGGGAACCTTGAGTCTTTCGTCCAAGGCAAGAAATCCGATGACTCCACTAACCACTTCAACACCTCTGCCTCCAGCATTCTCGCCACAGGCACATATATTGGCTTCGCCGCCAGGTTATGCATCTCCTCCGGATCATCATGACGATGCTACAGCTCCGCAGGCTCATACAACCTATAAATATAAGTCCACTCAAGCGAGCGCAGACTAATCGCCTTCCCAACCAAAGTCGTATCCTCATGCTGCAAGGCAGCCTTGATATCATAAGGATACGGCGCCTGTTCAAGAAGCGGTTCCTCGACCGTTAAAAAACCCCCCTCACCAAACGCATACCGTTTATGCTCCAAGCTCGTATCCCGCAACACAGGAACAAGAGACTTCCCATTATGCGGGAAGTGCTCTGCTATCCCACACAGTTCAAAAACAGTCGGCACAAGGTCAACCATCTCGGCCATCCCCGTATAAACCTGTCCCTCCGGAAGCCCCCCGCCAGCAATAATCAACGGGTCATGCACCAGCGAATCCGACATCCCAGACGGCCATTTCTCAATCAATCCATGGTCACCCAGATACTCCCCATGATCCGTAAAGAACATCGTAACCGTCTCATTCCACAGCCACAACTGATCCAATTTACTCACCACGCGCCCCAACTGATAATCCAGCCTCGATATCATCCCATAATACGTTGCTTTCACCTCCTGCCAAATCTCCCCCGTCGCCCGCCCAGTCCCATACCGCTACCGAATAACACGCATATACCGCGGCTCATACCCGGTCTTCCCTTCCGGCCCCAAAACAGGAACAGGCATAGATTGCCGATCATAAAGCGAAAAATAAGGCTCCTCAACCTGAAACGGACAATGCAAAAACATCAACGGCATAAACAACACCCAAGGTTTATCATCGGGCGGACACTCAAGCCACTTCAACGCAGACCTCACAACAGCATCATCATAATAGCTCGCCTCAGCTGCATTCCTCACCCCTTTGTAGAAAAGTCGGCCCCAGATACTCTCGTCCTGAGGTTTATCCTACCCCCCCCCCCCCCCCCCCCCCCCCTCACCAAACTGAAGCACAAACCCGTACTCATCAACCGATAGCTCCGTCACCGTGGGCGCGAATGTATCCCCGCGGGGCGCGAGACAGGACACGTGGTAGCCGTTTTCTTTCAGGCTGCGGAAGAGATTCCGTTCCCAGGGTTTGATGAGGTTTTCGAGACTGCGGTGGCCGCTGACGTGTGGATATGTGGCTGTGAACATGCTGCAGCGGGATTGGGAGCAGACGGAGGCTTGGGTGAAGCAGTTTGTAAAGAGGGTGCCTCTTTTTGCGAAGGATGTTATGTTGGGGGTTTTGAGGGTTGTGTTTGTGAGGGAGATTACGAGGTTGGGGGTTTTGGGTGGCATTTTTTACCTCTCTCTTTGGAGATTCTTGAAAGCAATTCGTGACTATGGTATATAGGTTTGGGTTTCTTTTGTTTAATCTTCTATCTGTGATACAATGCTGGGTTCATGGAGGATATATGAGGTTAGTTAGGGGTCTCTTGTGCCGTGATATCGGCTGTCGGTCGACCGACAGTCGGATGTCGGGGTGGAGGAGAGGATGTGGATGACAGCGTCAAAGATCCACTAGATGACGACATCTGAAATATTGTAAAGCTCGGATTACAGGAGACGGATATGGTTCAAAGCTCTAGGCTCAAGGTACTATGTATGTGCTATGCTGAGCACACATTCAACCACGATAGCAATTGACCTACCGACAGAGACCGGTTCTAGGTTGACCAGGAATGAAGAATTATCAATGGCTAGCATTTTAGATATTGCAAAATTGACTGCTACATTATACAATTTCGAGTGATGGCTTAAATTCTGGTAGGATAGTCAAACAGGATACCCAGTTCCGTCCCACTGCATCTGCCGCATCAAATCGAACCCAATGCCCGGTTCGTCCCAGGCCCCCTCAAAAGCATTGTTACCCTGGAACCACATATCGCTTTCCATGGTTGAGTCAGTCATCAATCCTCCTCCAGAGTCAAAGCTGGGTAATGGTGATGGTAGCCCCATTGTGCCTAGTCGATCGCTGTGCCTGTGGGTTTGCTTCTCATATGAAGTGGGATTGACGTCGGAGTGGGGATCCTGAAGAGCTATTTCCTCACTGTCATCGACAAAGTCTGACTGAGAAATTAAGCTGTGAATAGAAAGAATCTGGCGAGGATTCTGCTGCGGGGTATGTGCGAAACAGCTCTCGGGATGGTCCTGAATTTCGTCGATCAAACCCTGGAGATCGCGCTCCTACTCCTGTCAGAAGAAAACATCCTCCAACAAGAGAGCAAACTTACAGTTTTCTGGACTGATAGTGAGGTTCGAGCCACTATCCTGACGATTTGCAAACATGACTGTTCGTACTGCGTCATCATTTCATGAGGCACATGTGTTCCATGGCCGTAATAATTCTGCCCATGTCGGAGAAGCCTTATACATTGGTATGCGCAAGCAGCCATCTCCACTGAGAGTGGCGAGAGCCTTAACCGAAGACCGATTAGAGAACTATAGATCCCTGCAATTTCCACTGAGTGATGTGTACACCGCTCCCGGCACCTTTGAACAAATGCATTGTCAAGATTCTTCAATGTAGGTTCTGGGATAGACTCTATTAGCCCGCTGTTGACACAGCGGTACAAATCACAATAGCACTGATGCCATTGTACATGTAAAGTTACAAATCGAGGCAACCAAGCTGAATGGGCTCGAAGCCTCAGGTTCCTTTCAGAGTAGGCACTCGATGAAGGTAGTCGAAGGTAGAACTGCTCTAACTCAGTCTCCAGGTCTCGAATACCGTGCATTATCTCAAGAGCGCTGTAATCCCCGGCAGCGAAGCGCTTTGCATGACTATATATCTTAACAAAACTCTCTTCTTAGACCAGATTAGCAACACGTACCGTAAGACCTTATCCCGTAAATATGAAACAGGCACATTCCCCGCCAGTAACCACGGTAATTTAGTCTGTGATTTCAGGTTTACCTCTATCTCGGGGCACACATCCAACTCCCATGTCTCTTCGCTGCACGGGAGACTGACATAGATAGCATCTACCGGGCACGTAGTAAACTCAAGCAAGCCCCCCTGCCCAAGACTGATCAAGCATATAAACGGCCCAAATCAAACGGCGACGTGCTTCCCGGGCCAAAAAGCAAACTCTCTGATTCTCGTAGTTAAGTCTCAGACTAAACGCAAATCGAGAGAGTATTGACACCAGCAGAAATACAGAAGAATATTCCCCTATACATACCTTACATCGAACTATCAGGAGTAAGGCCTGGGTTCTGATGACGGATGGTTGAGAGAGATTGCTGATGACTAGCTGTTCTGCTTTTCTCAGACAGTGAGCTGCGTATTCACGCTTTGACGTTTCGGTCTCCGTAAGACAAATTGAGATTGCTATTATGGAGAGGAGAAGACTAAGGTCGGCTTGCCCTCGATGAAAGCGGTCATACAAGGAGGCGCGATGTAGGAATGCATACCCGGGTAGGGGGTAGATGCGCATAAAGAAAACGTGTAGCGCTTTCTTAATTTGCTCGGGATCTGGACTGTTAAAATGATCTACGCTGAGGTATACAAGGATAAAGTTTGGTTTTTCGGAAAAGGAAGAAGAATACTGAACTAAACTCACGTATCAATCGCATTGAGTTCAGCATTACTCTGCTCCTCTTCCATAGCTAGCGGTGCAGCTACACCAGCGGATCTCCGTTCAACTGCACTCTCGGTCTTCGATAACCTGGATGTGTAAATGCATTCCCTTCCTCGCTTTTCACAGCGAAGACAGGCGGGGAGTTGCCCACTGCAGCGAACTTTCAGACAATGACAGCGACTACACGCTTGTCGAGCTCTGAGACGCTCTGGTCTGCCTGAAATGGGGGACAATGGGTCGAACGTTTGGAACGAACATGAGAACTGTAGCCGATCGCAGTTACCGCATATATTCTGTTGCCCATCACAGCGTACCTAGATCAAGAATTAACTCTAATGAAAACTGAATTAGGTAGTCTGCTGAGGCACCTGTCTTGACCTACACTGTTGGCAGGTCCTATGTCTCTGACTTGAGGCTACTGCCATGGCTGTAGCCATGCTCATATTGAATTCTCAGTGAAAGGATGGCGGGGAAGTAGACGAACAACCTTTTTTTAGCTCAAAATTCATGGATATGGCAGCCACGTATAGTTTAACTGGCGCAGTACTAGTTGATTGCGGGGGTGGGCCACTAAATTGCGTGATCTGCTTCTGATCCACCGTAATTTGTATAGCAGATAAGTGAAGAGGAGAAGAGTGATGGTTGAGATGGTCCCAGGGGAATCGCTCTTAGATCATCACTGTTAAGAAGATACGGGCTTAGGATTCAATACAGGCCCGTATCTGCACTATACAGTACTTCCAGTGCGTGGTATCCTGTTCACTCCAAGTTGTTTCTTACCCGACTTTGATGGCCTACTTGAGTACCAAACACATAACTATTAATTAGAAAACCAAAGCACAAGTATCTACTATTGAAAGCATACCCCGCCCGTGCGGCAATACAAGAAATGAAGGCAGTTCTCCCTAGTCTTCTTTGCATGCCCTGTTAAAGCTATCAATCCCCGCGAAGTCGGCACCGACAGCCGACATCCATTGGCACGAGATATCACGCTCAAAATCAACTAGATTACAGATGATGTGAATACACGAATGATTGTCTCATCGCACACTTACACACTTACAAAAGGGACATTGCAGCATGTTTGTACCAAACGGCATGTACCTACATAGTCCGCCCATTCGCAAAATCCATCCCAGCATGATAAAACAAACTGCCAATTAACACACACCATAAGACGTCCAAGGCTCTTCTCCTACTTTAACGCCAGGCTAGACCTAGCCTGCTCTCTCATATCCATATCCTCCCTTAACTATGGCTTCGACAACCAAGGCTTCGCCACGACGCAGGCTATGGATGCCTTCGACCGGCGGTTCGGTGATTATAACCCTACAAAGAAGCAATAATATGTGTTGGATCCGGCCTAGTTGTCACTTTTCAATAGTTTAAACTATATTGGATTTGCTGCTGGTACGGCCCATTCCCTAAGGCCCGTTCGGTATATGCTAACGAGTCAGGCGCACCCATCGGCAGTCAAATCTCCTCCCGATTCGGCAGACGCTGGTGCATGCTTTCTATGAGCGCTTATGCTCTCGTCACAGCCACTATCACTATCACTTCGAGGAGTCGTGACCAGATCCTCGCTGCACGGATCCTGAATTATGTTTACGTTGGGATGGAGTTGGCTGTAGTGCCGACCTTTCAATCTGAGATTGGTAAGTCAAGAGAATTGAAGTTGTAGCTCCTTTCCTCCTTCCTCTCTCCAACTAACCCATCATAGTCCCCGCAAAAGTACGAGGCCTCGCCGTAGGATCCTACCAATTTAGCATCACCATCGGTGGCCTAATCGTCAACTCCATCTGCCGCGGCACAAGCAACATCCAAGACGACCGAGCCTGGAGACTCCCCCTCGGCTTATTCTATGTGATACCAACAACAATCTTCATTTCGATCTGGTTCGTCCCCGAGAGCCCGCGATGGCTACTTCAGAAAGGCCGCGTGGAAGAATCCAAGGCCAGTCTCCGCCGACTCCGTCACGGATATTTCACGTCTGAACAGATCGACAGCGAGTTCCATGAGCTGCAGACGGTTTTGGAACAAGAGACTGAAAAGGGGCACTGGGTGGATCTAGTCAGGGGAGTCAATCTGAAGCGGACTGCATTCGTGTTCATGGTCAACTTCTTCCAGCAGGCCACTGGACAGGCGTTTTCATCGCAGTATGGGGCTGTTTATGTTAAGCAGCTGGGGAGAATTAACCCGTTTGATATGACAGTTGTGCTTTCAGTGCTGAATAGGTTGTCGATTATTAGTTCGATGGCGCTTAGTGATAGAGTTGGGAGAAGGTATTTCCCTCTTCTTCTTTTTTTTTCTATAGGAAGATGCTAACAAGGATTGATGTAGACCTATGCTTTTGGCGAGCTCTGTTGTGATGGCGGCGGGAATGTTGACCATGGGAGGCTTAGGGACTCCAGATCCCATGACTACTGATTTAAAGAAAGGTGTAGTCGGTATGTATGTGGTCATGGCATTGGGGTTCGCGCTGGGTTGGGGACCGCAGACTTATGTGGTGGCTACTGAATTGCCTGCGCTGCGGTTGAGGGATATGACCCTACAGCTGGGGTTCATTGTTAACGTTATCTTTAAGTATGCTCTCCTGCTCTCCTGCTCTCCTCCCTTCTATGGTATCTTCCTCGAGTGTTCCATGAAGCTAACAGGTCATTCTAGCTTTGTCGTCAACTTCACAATTCCCTACCTTGTGGATGCTGAATATGCGGGCCTGAACTCGAAGATTGGTTTTATATTTGCCGCGGTTTCGATCTTTGCGTTCTTCTGCACGTATTTCTTTCTTCCGGAGTGTCGGGGCAAATCTCTCGAGCAGATTGATGTTATGTTTCATTTGGATGTCAAGCTGCGCGATTTTGCGTCTTATGATGCTAGCACGTTGGTTGTTGAGTGGGAAGGTAAAGGCGGTGGTGAAGGTGCTGTCCATACTGTTACTGTCAGAGAGGACACTAAACAGTAGTCTGTTTCTTTGATCAGGTGCTCGCTTTGAGTGAAGGATGTGAAGTGCTTATGTAGTTAGTAACCTTGATAATAATTTAATGCAGCTGACACCGAGCATTGGCTCTATAATCGGAGGTGTTTTTTTTTTTTTTTACTTCTTTTTCATTTTGAGAAGGAGATGCAATACTACCGATACATCTACACTAACCGATCAAAAGAAGTATACAGTAATGAAGAAGGGGATATATATGTGTCGAGTTCGTATCTACCATCTTCTAGATCATTCCTTCATAAGTCATGTACGCCAGGTCAATAGGTGTACCGGAAGTGCGCCTGCACAGGTTAGCATTATCCAACACTCAGAGGGAAAAGTGAGCATACTCTATTCTGTAGTACCCTTTCCCCTCTCTTCTGTTGTCTATTGTAAATATAGAAAGAAAGGGTGAATACACCCACAATGGCAATCATGAGTATATGGGACCTGCATCAATGAGCCCTAGTTCAATTATTGAAGCATCAACGTATCAGTACTTACCCTACAGATACCCACACCGCAGTCTTATAATGTGGTGCCTCCTGCTGTCGAACAATATAGCTTCCCGCTACACCTCCCAGTCCATTACATGCAGATACGGCAGCTGCAGTGGTAGCTCGTTTCCACTGCCCCACGACATTGTTCGCCATGTAAGCGTTCAGTGCCGCCCAGTTGGAGACGTATGCTCCGGTAGCCAGGAATGTCCCAATGTACCGGACGGTGACCTGAGTGGAGGATGGGAGGCCAAACATCAAGAAGCCTGCTATGAGACAGATTGCATTGAAAGTGATCAGTGGCCCACGTAGTCGATACTTATCTCCAATAAAGGATGTGAAGATCACGGGTACAACAGACCAGTAGTATGGCTAAACGAGTTAGAGTGCTAGAATTCAAAGATGGCAAGAGAGAACACTGCAGGAAACAGGACATACCGGTGTTGAGAGTATTATAGCTGCGCTGCTAGAGAACCCCATTCCTGACTGAAGAATGATCGGAAGAAAGTAGGCCAAGGCAGTTGAAACCAGATTCAGAATAAAGAACATGCATGCGAATCCGTACAACTTGGGATCCAAGAAGCTGACACAAATCTTGCGCCATGAAAAAGGCTCGGGCACGACATCGTCGCGGTCCGCTTGGATGCGTTGTACGGCTAATTCCGCCTCGGCCTCAGTTAGAAAGCAGAAGCTCTGGCTTGCTCTCTCGGGGAAGTCAACCATCCACCAGTAGGTGATGATGCCGATGACGCAGGTGACGAGACCTTGGACAAGGAACATCCAGCGCCAGCCTCTTAATCCCGCCCGGCCATCCAAGTGGTTCAGACCATAATTGGCAATCGTACCGGTGGCTAGCACCGTGACCTCTCCGGACTGGAGAAATGCGAATCGGAGCTGCTGCTCCCGCCGGGTATACCAGGTGCTGATGAGGTAGGTCAGACCGGGATATATTCCGGACATAGCCATGCCCAGGAGCACACGAAGGGCGATGATCTGTTTCCACGTTTGAACAAACGCCATGCATAACGTGAGTAGTCCGAAACAAAATGTGATCGACGCAAACCAAATGCGCGGGCCAACCCAACGCACTGCAATCGTGCAAGGTAGTTGACACACGACAGATGCTATGGTAAAGATGAAGATGGATACCGAGTATCGAGTGCCTCCGAGGTCCAGATCGCTAAACATGCTTGTCACCGAGGCCGATGACAGTATGCCCGAGTCGAGGAGGTTCAAGCTGCAAAGAATGCCCGCAATCGTACACAAGCGCACATCTACCTTCCATCGAAGTTTCCTTTCCAATTCCTTCAATTCTTCCGGAAGAGCTGCTTCCATGAATCTAGGGCCACTAGGATCGTGAGCATCCGGTGTCAAGGGGGCAGCCGGTGAGGCCATGGCTGCCTCGGGAACTTTTTGTTCGATCATGATGCGGAGTTTTTTTATTCCTTTTTTCTAAAGTATCCTCACATTTGACGTTCTTGTTCCATGGTCAATTGGTGCCGAGAAAAGTGTAAAGAGGTTCATGAGTCAATGTTGGTCAGCGTGGCAGCTTATCGGCAATAATGATTTTAAATCTGCACTTTTATCTGCAGACTAGTAATGCAGTCCCTCCCTTGCGGCACGCATCCAATAGGGGCCAATCGTACCCACCATCCATTTGTTTGTAGTACAAATGTTTTTTCCCAATATGCGTTCATGATGCCGAGATCACTTTCAATCGAACCAGTTGGCCACTTCAGCCCCAATTGCGCCTCCAGCTGAGAGACGGTTTTCATTCATACTCTAGGGTTCGAAGCACAACCGCTACCTACTCCTTGAACAAGTAGGCTGAATCGTGATGGATCAGATTGTCTTTCAAACAAGAGCGATGAAGCAAATAAAAACATGCGCGTCCGACGGCCGGCACATTGAAATTTAAGGAACGAAGTGAGACAAAGGGCCTTGCTGGCAAACTTTTGCCGAGTCCTCATGGTCACTTGTTAAGGATTCTCCGCCGATCCGAGTGTCGTGACACGATAAATTACCTTTTGAAGGGTAATTAATACTTCTTCAGTTTTCTCCTCAGTACTACATACAACTACAACCCCCTCCCTATCAGAATGTTCACCATCCCAACAATGAAAACAATAACAATGGAAGGAATATAATTCGAGATACCGCCTCCAACTCCAGCAATGAATGAATGGACACCCCAGGGGCGGCTTGTGACCCCGCAACCTTTTTTGACCCACGCGCCCCCTCGGGCGAAGGGAGACAAGCAATTCAATACCATGCGAAGCATCTCCCCTCCCCCGACTGGATGCACGGCTGGTGGTACAGCTTAATTAGTCGCTGGTTTTAAGGGAAGGCGTGCTTCTCCTGGTACCTAGTTGTACTCTTTCTTTTAAATCTCTCTCTCTCTTTCTCTTAAAAGGAATCACTCCGATCTATTCGATTGTTCACCGCCAACGAGAGAAAAGTGTCTTTGGCAGTAAATAAAAACAAACGAACCAATCTTCTCCGAAGGATTGCTGCATCTCTTAATTTCTCCCACTTTCAATGCAAAGCTGTCAACTGCTCTGTTTACCTTAGAAGAAACGTCAGTCGCTATGGTCGAACTTATCTCTCCTCCTGAGCCTCGTGCGCTACTTCCCCCTCTACTAGCTTGCCTCCCAACGGCTTTTGTAGCCCCGCGGCCCCCGCCTGCCCTTCTACCGCTCCTATCGCCGGTTCTACGCCAGCGTGTCCAGGTTCTCAGTGCTCTCTCCGCCTCTCCGACCGAATCATGGCTGCGGTTGCTTTGTTGGGATGCAGGAAAAGCGGAGCGTCTCCAAACTATTGTGGATGAAACGAGCTTCGAGCCCCACCCGGTGTCGGGAGAGGTTGAACTACCGGATGAGATTTCGGTGGTATACAAGCGGGTGGATGAAGAGACTCTGCAGTCCCGGATTCTGGTCTCTGACTATCGCTTGAAGGTTATCTACCTATGGTGCCCCAACGACACGGAGGGTGGAGGACCCGGGTGGCGGGTCGCAGAACTTCTGCCCCACGAAGGTAATAGGGAAGATGATGGAGTCTGGTCGACATCAATAGGCGAGGCGAACTCTCATTCCAGGGAGCAACTGATGGTGGATGCGTTAAAGGCCGCGGAGAAAGATGAACAAACAGCCAAAGAGGAGGAGGAAGACGACGACGATGACTATTGGGCGCAATATGATGCTACGCCAGGGAGGACCCCATCAGTGAAAACGCCTGCTCCAAATGCATCTTCTTCTCTCCAACATCAGGGAATATCGGAAGCATCTTACTTCTCGCGGTATGGGGATGTGCAGCCGGCGATGGACAACCATGACCCGTCGGAAAAACAGGCGGAGCTTGGACCTTCCTCCCTGAACGGAGACATTCTGGCCAACCTTCTGAAACCACATGTCGATGGCCAAGACTTGAGGAACCCACTGTATCTGAATGGCGATGGGGCCGCAGGTATGGCATTGAATCACCCTCGACCGTCCTCCGCTTCCTCTACCAGCTCAGAGGCTGCCGTTGCCAGACTAGAACTGGAGGCCGAAAACCAGTCCGCATGTGAAGCAGGCGTCAAACAGCATATCGGTTCGAACATCAAGAGTCTGTTCCGACTCGCTAAAGCTACTGGAATTACTCGGGCGGAGTTCCAGTCTCTGGTGAAAACTGAGTTGGAGTTACTGAATGTGTCCGATGATGATTAATACCTGTACGACACTGTTCGTTTTGAGTCGACTGTCTACGAAGCGTTTTTGTTCTTGTAACTCCTTGCCGAGCCACTGTGTAAATATTCCGTTCGGTCATCTTGATGCTTGAGCGTTGGGGTGCATTTCTCATTCTAATATTGCATTCGGATATCCCACCGTTACTATTCTTTGCCTTTATATCATGGAATACAAATTGACCAAAATTGGGAAAAACTGTCAAAAATGGGCCTCAGAAGAAGAAATAAGCAGTTATAGAACGTGCCCCTAAAATTAAGTAATACAGGAACACGCATACAAAACTTGGGTTCTAGGGATCCTTATTGGATCCAATAGGAAAACAAAGTTCGGATCACCGCCTTGTTCCGTTCCGGTTGCTTTGTATGGATGAAGACACGCAATCAACCGGATTTAGCTCCCCTCCTCTTATTCTTCCTCTGGTCTCTGTACGACAAGCCTTTCTTTTTAAACCATTTCTTTTCTTCTTTATTATGTGCTCTTTTTGATTGATTCCAGTAGGTCATCCTATGGAGAAGAGTTCTCTGCAGCTCCTATTCACCTTACCTGAACTAATCAATTGCTGCGTACACTGCACAGGTTTACTAGGTCTCTTTAAATTGGTTGTTTTCTTACAGCTTTGAGCATGTCTTCATATTCTTCGCCGTCTCTCCGGAAGAGAGGCGGAAAGAAGGAGACGACCCCTGTGCCCTCGGATGATGTCTCTCTTTACGCGACGAACGACGGTGCAACCCCCAAGCGTCAGTCAGAATGGGATTATCGGCTGGCCATGACGATTCTGACGGTGCTGGCATTCATCACCCGGTTCTATAAGATTTCTTACCCCGATCAAGTCGTTTTCGATGAGGTACATTTCGGAAAGGTAGGTCAAATAGCTCGCTAGAGTAGCGCAATTGCCCTTCTTTTTTAACGCGACTATGTGCTCCAGTTTGCCTCCTACTACCTGCAACGCACGTACTTCTTTGACGTTCACCCTCCATTCGGCAAGCTGCTTTTCGCGGCGGTAGGCTGGCTCATTGGCTATGATGGCCACTTCTTGTTCGACAACATCGGCGACTCATACATCGATAACAAAGTCCCCTATGTCGCTCTTCGCGCCCT
Organism: Aspergillus leporis; assembly: GCA_009176345.1. NCBI lineage: Eukaryota > Fungi > Ascomycota > Eurotiomycetes > Eurotiales > Aspergillaceae > Aspergillus > Aspergillus leporis. The sequence goes on along the minus strand of ML732198.1, from coordinate 105,107 downwards.
GCCCGCGACTCTCGGCGCACTGACAATCCCCATTGTCTTCTTGATCATGTGGGAGTCGGGATACTCACTACCTGCGTGTGTTCTGGCTGCTGGGCTGGTTTTGTTTGACAATGCGCACATTGGTGAGGATCGGTTGATCCTTTTGGATGCTACTCTGGTGATTACGATGGCTCTCAGCATCCTTTGCTACGTTCGCTTCTATAAGCTGCGTCACGAACCCTTTGGCCGGAAATGGTGGAAGTGGCTCCTATTGACCGGCGTGTCTCTTAGCTGTGTCATCTCGACGAAGTATGTCGGTGTGTTCACTTTCGTCACTATCGGCGCTGCGGTCATGGTCGACTTGTGGAATTTGTTGGACATCAGACGTCCCACCGGCGCTTTAAGCATGCTGGAATGGACCAAGCACTTCGTAGCTCGCGCCTTTGCTCTTATAGTGGTGCCCTTCTTCTTCTATCTGTTCTGGTTCCAGATTCATTTCGCCATTCTGACTCGTTCCGGTCCCGGCGATGACTTCATGACTCCTGAATTCCAGGAAACCCTCAGCGACAATGCCCTTTCTGCACAGTCGATCGAGATCCAGTATTATGACGCAATCACCATCAAGCATAAGGACACCAAGGTGTTCCTGCACAGCCACTGGGAGAAGTACCCCCTTCGCTATGATGATGGTCGTATCTCCAGTCAGGGCCAGCAGGTGACGGGCTACCCTTTCAATGACACCAATAATCAATGGCAGATTCTTCCCTCTGTTCCTCTGGAAGACAACGATAACCAGGGCCACAGTGTGCGGAATGGCGACCTCGTCCAGCTTCTTCACTTGGGTACGGATTCTATTCTCTTGACCCATGATGTTGCATCCCCATTCTATCCGACAAACCAGGAGTTTACTACGGTCCCCAAGGATGTGGCCAATGGTGAGAGACGCAATGACACCCTATTCGAGATCAAGATCGAGAATGGCAAGACTGGACAGGAATTCAAGACTATGTCGAGTCACTTCAAACTGATTCACTATCCCACACGAGTGGCAATGTGGACACACACAACCCCTTTGCCCGAATGGGCCTTCAAGCAAGCTGAAATTAACGGTAACAAGAACGTGCTTCAAGCTAGCAACCTGTGGTTTGCAGAATCGATTGAGTCGTTGGAGGAAGACAGCCCTCGCCTGGTCAAGGAAGAGCGCAAAGTCAAGCAGCTTCCCTTCCTTCGCAAGTACCTGGAGCTCCAGCGCGCCATGTTTTTCCATAACAATGCTTTGACCAGCAGCCACCCGTACGCGAGTGAGCCCTTCCAGTGGCCTTTCCTCCTGCGGGGCGTCAGCTTCTGGACGAACAACGACACTCGTGAGCAGATCTATTTCCTTGGTAACCCGATTGGGTGGTGGATTGCTAGCAGTCTGTTGGCTGTTTTCGCGGGTATCATTGGTGCCGATCAATTGTCTCTTCGACGCGGTGTTGATGCCGTTGAAGAAAGTAAGTGAATTCTACAAAATAAACAATGGTCGATACCTGGTAACTAACATGACATGCTTTTTAGTCTGGGGACTCGGTGCCCGCTCCCGCCTGTATAATAGTACGGGCTTCCTGTTCCTCTGCTGGGCGGCCCATTACTTCCCCTTCTGGTTAATGGGTCGTCAGCGATTCTTACACCACTACCTTCCGGCTCATGTTGCCTCCTGCTTGGTGACGGGCGCTCTCATTGAGTTTATTTTCAACCTTCAGCCGGTCCAAAGCATCCGGCCTGTTGATAGTGAGGTTGACCCCTCAGGCAAGTTCAAGTCTGCTAGTCCCGGTCATTTTGTCACGGCCAAGGAGCGGATGGGCCGCAAGTCGCTTGTTGCAGGCTGGATTGCCACGCTTTCTATTCTGACCATCACCATCTGGGGATTTTGGTTTTATGCACCGTTGACGTACGGTACCCCCGGCCTGGATGTTACCGGCGTAAACGCACGTAGGTGGTTGGGCTACGATCTTCATTTCGCCAAATAAGCGATGTTTATGCCGGGGTGCCTTCACGAGCTCTTTGACAGCCTGTAAGCACTCCGAAGCAGATCCAACAATCTGTCTCCGAAATTGGCGTATCCGCGCCGTGTAAGATATTGAATGAATGCGGTTGAATTATGATGATTCGAGAGAGTTTCAAGAGGGCCAAAGGGGAAGTAGCCTGAAGACCCGCAAGTCCCATACCATTGGTTACCTGGTAGAGTAGTGCTGTTTTTTGAGGCTTTTCGAGTCTCTGGATTTCATTTCTTGACTGGGGCCGGAACCATCCTCCTCCATCCTTTAATACCGCACATTTTCTAGGCATTTTCTTTTTTCCCATAATTTGCTTCTTTATTTATGCATTGCGATATCAACTTCATAAATGATACCAAAAAAAAGAAAAAGCATTGGCTCGAGATCCTGCTCTACCATTCCGACGCTTACAGATTGTACGAATAGTCTGAAAAAAGTGAAGTAAACATCAAAATCATTATTATGTTGTATCAGATTTATGCCATGAAACACCGTATCCATATGCAACATTCTCACTGTTCAAAGACAACAAGGACAAAAACAAACGCCGATTTGAGTATCATCGTACAGTACAAGAAACCCAGACAGAAAAAGAAAAACATGTCAAATCACCATCTAAAAGGCCATTCTCTTGCCAATCTCACTCTCCCATCCCTGAACCCTCTCAAACCCATTCGACGCAGTCTGGTAATCAACCATAGCCTGATAGACCTCTTCCTGGCTCGTCAAAACAAAAGGCCCGTACTGCACAACTTTCTGGTCCAGAGGTTGGCCGGCAACCAGAATAAACCTCGATTCTTCCTCAGCATTATCCGGCACCGACGCCTCAACAAAGTCACCTCCCTGTTCAAAGACAACATTATGAAACTCCTTCACCATCTTCGTCCCATCCCCCGACCCGAAGACCGTCTTCCCGGAAAGCGTATAAGCAAACGCATTCCACCCCTTCGGCAGCGGCTGCGCAATACGCCCGCCTGGCCGAACAGTAACATCCAGCAACCAAACAGGCGTATACGCCAAATCCCTCACCGAATCAACTCCATGCGACTGGCCCGAGATAACCTTCACCGTAACCCGTCCATCATCAACCTTAGCGACGGGAATCTCAGTAGCGCGCAGATCCCGGTACCGCGGCTCGCACATCTTCAGTTGCTTCGGCAGATCGACCCACAGCTGCATGCCGACGTTGGGACTCCCGTCGGCGTTCTCGTGCGGCATCTCCGCGTGCATGATTCCGCGGCCGGCGGTCATGAACTGCAGATCGCCGGGGCCAATTGTGCCCTTGTTGCCGGCGAAGTCTTCATGGTCGACGCCGCCGGAGAGGAGGTAAGTGATTGTTTCTTGGCCGCGGTGTGGGTGGTCGGGGAAGCCGGCGCCTTTGCCGATGGTGAAGTGGTCGAGCATTAGGAAGGGGCTGAAGTTGCGGAGCTTGGGGGTGCCGATTGAGCGGCGGACTCGGGCGCCGGCGCCTTCTGCTTGCTCAATTGCGAGGAAGGCTTGGCGGATTGCGCGGGGGACGGCCATTTTTGTGGGGAGGGTGATCTCTGGGTATGGGTGTTGTTGTTCTTGTTGTTGTCGGTGGGGAGTTATTGTGGTGGTGGTGGTGCTGTTTGTGGTCTTTAGGTGAGTGGACACTTCTTGTTGTATGTGGGACAGTAGTGCTTTGAGATTATCTGAATATAGAGATAGGAAGATAGCTGTGATTGCGATTGAAAGTGACAGAAGCAGTTTCATCGGCGCAGGACGTGGCTATTTATACCGGTATTGATTGAGGACGAGAATGTAGTAGAAATTCCTGGAGCCATTGGAACTGCGCCGTTAGTCACTTCTTATAATCGACTAATAAGCCTCTGGATATTGGTTCGTTTGGTCAATAATTCAATAGATCGCTGATGAGTTCCGTATTACAAAGATCCCGGTCAGCAGGCGCTAGCCTGCTTCTGGTTAGGTCTGTGCGTCATGGATTAACAATTGCTGATTCAGTGGGGCTGAGAGCTGCTGCTTGTTGCTGATTGGCCCATGACTCAGATCCATTCTCAGCAACTGGAATGCAGGAATAGCTGGTTACAGATAGTTACTTCTTCTACCGTGGTTTAGGTAATGATAAGTCATCCTGAGTAAGTTCAACCCTTTCCATTGTAACCTCCGTAGATTGACTTTGTTCTAGATGTAAATTAGAGGCAAGGTTTCGAGCAACCCAGCTTGTAGCAAGGAAGATGTTCTATGTACATATCTAGGCATGGATCATTAATCCGAAGTGCATCGCAGTACCTGAGTACTACAGGTATGTCAAGCACAGCCCAGGGTCTGGAAACAAGGATTTAGAGTCACAGGAATTCATATAGTAGCCAGTCGCAATAATCGTTTGAGACAATTATTGAGAGAGAATATTCCCATTGTATGGAATTTCGTTTTCGTTCTAGTGGGATGGCACGTGGTGATAAGACGGGTACTCCAACCATCGGCTCCGGATGTTCTTCACAGCTGTCATGTTGGCTGCCGCGAGGGACGCCCCTCGAGCATCTTCATCCTCCAGTATAGTACCATTATGACCAATTAAATCATTTTTTCTTGTTTTATCAATACTCCAAATAATAGCCACTTGCTTTATCAAGCTACTTGAACCTCAAACCCTTAGGGAGCTCTCATCAGGCCAGATCGTCTCTCCCTAATAACACGCCCAGCCGAGCAACACCCCAAAATACCCACATTTATCCTCAGGTACCACAGCGATGGGCCGGCGCAACCGGATTGTCGCGTATTTGCTGACGCTGGCATGCGCCAGCTCAGCCGCCCTCGCCAACAAGAAGGCCTTCAATATACACGATGATCTGCTCGCATTTCCTCAAGTACGTCTCACCCGCCTTTGACCTTGTCGCATTACTTATCTCACAGTAGCTTATTTTGCTGACTCGAAAACTCCCCTTAGTATCAAGTTCGCTTCCATGAAGAATATATCCTCGACTCCCAGGCGAAAGAGTTGCTACAGGCGGAAGGAGTTCCTCCCACTTTCGGCGAACAACAGGAAAACTCCCTACAGAAGTCCCAGGTGCCTTTCAAAGACCGTAAAGATGACTCGAAAGATGACAGCCTGCGACGTCAAGGAGAGCCTAATCTGACATACGAAGAGATGATCCTCTCCGGACAACGATTCCTCTGCCAGATCCCACAAGTCGAGAACGATGAAAGGAATCGGGCGACCGGAACGCAAGAATCCACCGAGGCAGAGGAAAAGCAAGAGCTTGCTCGAGCGACAGATCGCGGACTGGAACTCCTGCGCGAGATGGAAGGGAAATGCATGTACTACGTCTCGGGCTGGTGGTCCTACTCCTTTTGCTACAAGAAGCAGATCAAGCAATTCCACGCGCTTCCTTCGGGAGGCGGAACTCCCAATTATCCTCCGATGGAAGATCCGATGACACATTCTTTCATCCTCGGTCGATTTCCTCGGGGCGCTGACGATGATGAGGGGGACAGCGAACCAGAGCGGAAGAAGACGGCGACAACGACGGATGTCGCTGAACTTCAGACGAAAGGGGGGTCGCGGTATCTAGTGCAGCGCTTGGAGGGCGGCACCAGGTGTGATTTGACGGGAAAGCAGCGGAAGATCGAGGTGCAATTTCATTGCCATCCTCAGTCGACCGACCGCATTGGCTGGATCAAGGAACTTACGACCTGCTCTTATTTGATGGTGATTTATACTCCACGGCTGTGTAACGACGTCGCGTTTCTGCCTCCGCAGCAAGAGGAGGTGCATTCGATTGATTGCCGGGAGGTTCTCTCGCCGGACCAGGTCTCCGAATGGGAAGCGAGGCGTGCTTATCATCTGGCCCAGAAGCTTGTCGAATCGGCCGTTACTATCCCGGAGTTCCCCATAGTTGGCGACATTGAGGTTGGAGCCAAGAAGTTAGTTGGTACTGAAGGCAAGGAGATCGAGAAAGGGCGCGTTGCGTCTGCAGGAGAGGAGAAGGTGGAAGTGGTGGCTCAGCGCGAGAACGGCGAGGTGCAGCAGTTGTCTCAAGCCCAGTTAGGGAAATTAGGTCTTGATTCTGAGAAAATTGAGACACTGAAGAAGCGGCTCGAGGAACTCGCCCAAGGGAAGGACTGGACGCTGGAAATTGTCACGGCTAATGGTGAGCGCGGGCTGCGAGGCATTGTGGATACTGATGAAGAGGAGGAAGAAGACGGTGTCGTGAGAGATTCATCTGAGAGACATGGCGCTCCAGAAGAAACTGAGGTGAAAGCTTCCACGGAGAAGAAAGTCCCGGAGAGTAAACCTAAGGATAAGTCAGAGGAGCAACCGCTGGTTGAAACCTCGGAAGAGGGCAGTGAAGAAACCTTCAAAGATGAACTGTAACTACTTGCATTTAGACCATAAGGTATCTGGCTTTGATGTTTTGTAAATCCACTCTCATGTCTATCTATCGACCATTAGCAATTCTGAACAGACTAATCTTTATCCAAGTATCAAGAGAACATAGCATCCGCAGAATCTTAGAAGATTAGTACATATTACTTTTCTTCTTGGTGCGCAGAACGGGGTCGTATTGAGTATTAAGTATAGAAGGCCACTCGGGCGGGACGACATATCTCTGAAAGCGAAGTTCTAATCCAACACCAGCCTGTAACATCCAAAGCAAGTTATAAATCATAGAGGGCATCAACAGCTAAAGATCCCATAGCAAAAGTAACAGCAAGTATATACATATGACACCGCCAAGTTCATCATAACCGCATATATAACCCAGCATCTCGTGGAACCGGTATGCATCCGCCATCATTGAGCCGCCGAAGTAAGGAAGATCCTATCCATCATTGCCCAGCATATAGCTAGATCATTCGTTAATAAACCTACATCTCTTGGGAACTGTAAAAGAGAAAGAAAGGAAGAGAGGCTTACCTGTCCCATCTATTTTGGACGTGCCTTCGATGAGGATCATCGATGGCCATGCCGGCCCTCGTCGCACCGCCAATCTGTGCAAGGCAGAAGCCGATGATATGAGCAATCTCTTTTGCTTTTTACGCATGGGTTGCTCTACCAGGGGCTTGTTTATGAGTGTGATGGCATTTGAGAGGGTCTCTGTGACGGTGTCAGACTTGGGTTCTCTGGTGAGACGGTCTATGATGTCTTTGAGGGAGAGACTGTGTCTGTGAGTCATCTTTGCTTGTTGGACAGGCGGTATAATTGGTTTGTTTGTTTGAAGGTGAGCAGATGTTGTTGGTGGTGGTGGTGGTGGTGATAGTTGTGATAGTGCTTAAGGGTTGGATAGGAAGTTATGTCTGGAAGGAAGATTAGTCTGTACGATTCACTGTAGTTCATGGCGCAATGGGAGAGCAGGCTGACGATATTGCCTGTAGTGTAGTATGTCAAGATGATGCTAATAATGCCTTTTACTATCTAGAAAATGGTGACTAGATCCATGGCTCAGAGGGCACGACGTCCATATGGCCCCATACTCGTCTGGGGAAATATACATAACTGGGGGGTTATCTGCTTCCGCTGCCTTTCAAGGTCATATATGAGCATTCCTGAGGGCGTCATACAAGTGTTTTCGTCGAGAAGCACTTGGGTAGAATTATCGTCGTATGTATCACAACTTAGGGTTTGGCGGACACCCACCCAGTATGAGGGACAGTGATGAGTTGGTGGGTAAGCTTTACTAGTATACCTGAAATCTATATAGTATTATAGAGTTACACTAATCGTGCTCAGGGGTTAACATAAGGAGATTGAATATATTTCAATGCAATGCGGTTTTGTTTCATCTATAGCACATTTATCCATGAGGGTAAGCATTTCCTGATTGGGATTGCCTGTACTCAGTTCATGGCCGGGGCAGTTGAACATTTCCATTCAATCGATAAGGAAAAGCGTTCGTTTAACAACGGGATGCAGAAAACGTGACTACCAACCCCCTGATGCCTGAGGCTCCACACCCCTCACAGCCTCCCCGATTGGGAGTTCCCCTTCTGACTGGAGCAACCGATCGGCCAACTTACGCTTCCTCATTCCCTCTCTCTCGTGTCTCTCTCTCCCTGAAACTCCTTCGTCCTCGATTCTTTACTCCCTCATTCCTTTCGCTTCTCTTCTTCCACTCCGTCTGGCCAACGGTTCCCACTGGAGTCCTTTCGTTGCGCCTTCTCCTCACTTCCCTCCGTATCCGACCAATCCATTGCTAGTGCATCCATCTGGCACGGTATCGGTACCTGAAGTGCTACAAACTGCGTAATTGCCAAGGCTGTCGGTTTCCACCACCCACCACTAACCAACTAAACCCCCCGACCGACCCCATCGATCCTCACCCGACCTTCGAGTCTACTCTCCAGTATATTACTCACGGTCCAAGCGGGATTCCCATTTCGTTCCGCAACTTATTGAGGGCGCTGCTTTGAGGTGCTGCATTCACAGCAGCGACGGAGAACAATTCCTACATTTATCACAACGGGAACAGTATCCCGGTTTGGCAGCTGACGGTGCCCACAATGGGTTTCCTCGGTGTATACACGGCCATCTACGACTACCAACCCCAGGCGCAAGGTGAATTAGAGCTTCGCGAAGGAGATATATTATGCCTTCTCGAAAAGAGCGAAGAAGACAGTTGGTGGAAGGCCAAGAAGAAGGCGGAACGAGAGGATGAGGATGAGCCCGAGGGTCTCGTCCCCAATAATTACATAGAGGAGGTAAGATCGCTTCCTAAAGCTTTCCGAATTCCAGTGTAGAATCAATAGGGGGCGTCGTTGTATCCCTCCGGACCTCCGGTCTTCCAACCGAAGGTGGTGGTTATTCCCATCTTCAGGGGTAGAGAGTGGATCAACGTTCAATTGGGCACTACTGACTTTGTGATGGAACTGAATCTATAGGCCCAACCAGCCCATCCAGCTAAAGCGCTCTACGATTACACGCGCCAAACAGACGAGGAGGTATCTTTCTCGGAAGACGCAGAACTGCTGGTGTACGATACGTCGGATCCCGACTGGATCTTAGTCGGAGTCAACGGAGATTTCGGCTTCGCCCCTGCGAATTACATCGAGATTACTGAAGAGAATACCAATACCCCTGCAACGTCGTCCATTCCTTCACCACCTCCCGCCGAACCAGCACCTCCGAGCCTCCCGCAGCGGCCGGTAGAGGCACCTGCGGAAGAGTCCAGTAGCCCCGTCTCTAGTTCTCCCATCAACACCGTCCAGAACCCAGCAGCCGCGGCGATCGCTGATATTATCCACAAGCAGCATGCAGAGCCTGAAACCACTAGGGCCGTGCCGCCACCTCCTCAGCCCCAGCCCGTACAGCATTCATCGTATGAGCCCGAACCAAGTTATCAGAGGGAGCCTTCGCCGCCGCCGCCAGCGCTGCCACAGCGTCCTCCATCTCAGCAGTTATCTCCACGCTTAGAGCCTCCACAGTCGCCATCACTACCCCCACGTCCACCCCAGATCGCTGCGGTCCAGGAGGAAACTCGCAAACCACATGTGAAAGAGTCACCCCCGTACAACAGAGTTGGCCCTGCGCCCCGCTCGCCTTCTGGTTATCATATCTATAACGTCAATGAAATGGTTGAGGTAATGGGCAAAAGGAAGAAGATGCCTACAACCCTGGGCATTAACGTCGCTACTGGAACAATCTTCATTTCGCCGGAAGACGACGGGCAGGAGCAGGAATGGACTGCCGACAAATTGTCCCATTACTCTATTGAAGGGAAGCACGTTTTTGTTGACCTCGTTCGCCCAAGCAAAAGTATCGATTTTCACGCCGGCGCAAAGGACACCGCGCGAGAGATTGTCGCTGCCCTTGGTGAGATTTCTGGCGCCTATCGGGCAGAAGGCCTGAGAGAAGTCATTGCAGCTGGCTCAGGCGGCGGCGGACAGAAGAAGGGCCAAATCCTCTATGATTTCGTGGCCCAGCAAGACGACGAAGTGGGGGTGAACACGGGCGATGAAGTCATCATCCTCGATAGCACCAAATCCGAGGAGTGGTGGATGGTGCGGCGCGTGAAGAATGGAAAAGAGGGTGTGGTTCCAAGTAGTTACGTCGAGGTCACCGGCTATGTCAACAGCAGTCAGCCTTCTTCAGGTGTTGAATTGGGCTTATCCGCAGTGGAGAGAAACCGTCTCGAGGAGTCACGATTAGCCAAGGAGGCATTGCGTAAATCGCGAACTGATTCGATTGATTCGCGAAGTGCAGAGGTAGGTCCCTGTCAAACCACTATCTGATACCGTGAGCATCAGAGGCGCTGACATTCATTTCCTTGTTCCTGCAGCTCCAGAAGCGTGACAGCCGAAGTAGCCATAAGTCGAGTAAGTTTTCTGTTTCCTCTGCAGTTTTGTATTCGTCGTGCTAATGGTTCTAGAACCCGATCCAGCCAAGACAAGGCAATGGACCGATCGTACGAAGACTTTCACTGTAGAGGCTCAGTTTATCGGTCTCCAAGATGGCAAAATCCACCTTCACAAGACGAACGGGGTGAAGATCGCGGTTCCTATTCCCAAAATGTCTCTTTTGGATCTGGAATATGTCGAGAAGCTTACTGGGGTGTCATTGGACGAGGACAAGCCGCTGTCTGACATTAAACGTCGTTCGACTCAGCGTCTAGAGCCTGAAAAGTCTCGGCCTTCCACCGATAATAAACGAGCCGAACCCGCTGGAGCTTCTTTCCAGCAGTCCGATTATGACTGGTTCGATTTCTTTTTGAAGGCAGGGGTCGGCCCACACCAATGTGAGCGGTATGCCCAGAATTTCATCAAGGATTCGATGGACGAGAACGTCCTCCCAGATATCACACCAGAAGTGCTACGCACGCTTGGCTTAAAGGAGGGCGATATCCTACGGGTGATGCGCCACCTGGATACCATGTTTGGTCGTACCGGTGCCAAGTCCAAGTTGCGCAACGTAAGCTTCGGTGGTGAGGAAGTCATCAGCAACGGCGAAGATGGTGCCGGCGGTGGCCTCTTTTCTGGTCCTGGGGGTGTTCTGCGCAACAATACTCGCAAAGGCAGGCCGGTGCCGGCCGTTCAGACTGGGGATGTGGTTGACCCCAAAGCTTTCGAACAGAAGGACGACTCTCAGCCCACGGAGCCAAAGGAATCCTCCCCCACTTCCGCTGCTGCCGAAAAGCCCGTCCAACGTGGTTTTGACGATGACGCGTGGGAAGTAAAGCAGCCCAAACAGACTGCTCCTACACCAGCTCCGGCTCCAGCCGCTGCTGCGCCTGCAACGCCGAGTTCGCCCCCTGCTACAGCGTCGCCTGCGACCACCCAGCCGCCACAACAACAGCTGACAGGCGCGTTGGCAGACCTGTCGATTCTTCATCCTCCCTTACAACCAACGGCTGCTCCTGCTCCCCCAGCTCCGGCCGCTTCGCAGGCGCCTCCCCCTATCCAACCTCAGCTAACTGCAGCCGCGCCTCAACAGCCGCAGCAGACAGGTGCAACTCCCAGCTTCTTCTCTCAATTGGGCCAGCCAGGACAACAGCTGCTTCAGAATAATGCACAGGGCTTCACTCCCCAAATCACTGGATTCCAACAGGCTTCCAGACAACGCCCACAAGCCCCTCAGACTATGGGCCAAAACTCGCTGCTTCCCCCACCGCCTCCGCGACCACTTTCTGCGCCCCAGAACTTCTCTCAACAGCAAAGCTCGTTTGGCCTCCCGCCCTTGCAGCCTCAGCTGACGGGATTACCTCAAGCGGGGCCGCAAATGGCCCCTCCCGGTCAGAGTTTAGCCGAATTAAACCAGCAACGCTTCCAACAACCCCTTCAACCACAGCCGACGGCGTTCATGCCTCAAAATCAGTTCCAACCTGGCTTGGTGCCACAGCCAACTGGTTTCCAACCTCAGTCTCATTTTGGAATCCAGCAACAGCAACAGCAACCTGGCTTCCAAGGACTTGCGCCTCAACCCACTGGTTTCGGCGGCTTCCCGCCCCAGCCGCAACAACCCATGCAAACCGGCCTCAACTCCGTCCTTCCTCCACCTCTGCAGCCACAGCCCACCGGTATGAACGGGGTTGGTAGCATGTCTTACACCACATCGCCACCACCTCTCCCGCCAATTCCTCAACAGCCAACAGCCACACCTCTGACTCCACAAAAGACCGGGCCTGCTCCCCCAATTCGGTTTGGCGTCAAACCAGATGCTCCTAGGAGGCTTGCTCCCCAGCCGACGGGTCTCAGGGCTAATCTCGCGCAAGCCAGTAAGTTCCAGTGGTCATCTATGTCATTGTCCATAGCGTTTACTAACCACTGTCCCTTAGCACCCGCGAATCCGTTCGGTTTCTAATCTGAACATGTATATAATTCTTTTTGTCTTTGCGGCACATGACATATATCTTATATATTATCTCCCTTTCATGCCGGCGACGACGCACGCGTATCATATATAAGACGCGTCTTCCTGTTTCTAACGCTGTAATGCGTACTATACTGCCCATGGCATCTCAGCGAGGTCCGAAGCAATGTCTCGAATATTTCCATTCTGTGACGCAGCTTCAGCGAGTTAAATTTTTGCCTCGGTCTCCTTTCGTTATCGTCTGGCTTAAACAATACGTAATATTAAAGACACGTCTTTTCATTCAGTCTCTATTTTCTATTTTAATTTTGTTTCTTTTCGATGATCTGACCGTATGTCGTCTGTCTAAACATTTCCTTTTCCTCTTGATGCATGATTTGTTGGTTACCTTCGAAAATTCTCCCTTAGACAAATATCAGTGTTTGGCTATTTGTCCTTTAATTCTCAGCCCTTCTCCTACCTTCTGTATTGCTGTATGGCACATAGACTAGACTACGTCCCTCATGAAGCACATGATCAGCAACGCTTAATAATCGGCGCGGATGTGCTCCGCATTGAAATCCAGGGAACACGACTTGCCCTTATGACCGAGCCTCTTTCCGCACTTCTCTTGCCAAGTCATCGATCTTTTTGACAGGATTACCCTGCCGTTAGTATTTATTGCCTCATTTCTACCGAGGAGCCATGTCTTGAATGACCTTCAGTTAGCCGGAGAAGGCTGATTCTACCGCGATTGACTATCAAGCAACCCACCTGACCCCGCGATTTATCTCCGGGAAGTTTACTTGTGTCGGGGCAACGTCGTCTTGCCGGTGACGAAGCTCAATCCGACATAGGATCGAGATATAATACCCGTTTACTCCTTCTTGTCTATGCCGAGAGTCAGCGCGCCTCCGGGCGGCCGGCTACGCTGCCGACGCGCTTGCGATAGCTGTAAGCGGAGGAAACAGAAATGTAACGGGGAGCAACCATGCACGATCTGTGTCCAACGACGTAAGGAATCGGAATGCCATTTTTCAGACAAGCCAGCTCGCCTGCTTAAACCGACGGATATCTCAAAAGAAACTATGCTGCTTAGCGAACATCTTGTCCCCACTCCGCAAAGGCAAACGGCCATGGACCGGTTATTGAATTCACTCGAGGATCGTAGCGCAAACCTAGAACAGCAGACGGGGGATGACAAGGATGGAACGGCTCCGGTACCGAAAGTGGCAAGGCTTCTTCGTGATGGACAAGGCAAATTCATGTATATCGGCGACTCCGCGAGTTTGTCCTTCTTGCAGAGTGTCCGTCGCATAGTGTCTTCGTCAATCGGCCGTTGCGAGTTCACCGAAGACAACTCCCGCCATTCGATGCTCGAAGCTTTTCAAAGTAGCTCTGCAACACAGATAGGTCCATTGGTCCCACCCCCAAGTAATGAAGAAGCCCAGCAACTGGCTCGTCAGTATGTTCTTGCGACCAGCCCGTTATTAGACCTATTTAATCTCGACGAATTCCATCCACGGCTGGCTAACTGGGTCGAGAATCCGACGGGCGATGAAGATACGGTGAGCTCGATATTTTACTTGGTGCTCGCAATTGGGGCGCAAGTATCGGATGCCAACCAGACTTTAGCCGAGAAATACTTTGTCAGTGGCCGTCAGCTAGCGTTTTCGGCTTTCACTGAGACTCCAAGTCTCTACACCATACAATCGTATGTTCTAATTTCGATGTACATGTTGGGCGCTTGCCGGCGCAATGGTGCTTTCATGAATCTCGGGATTGCTCTTCGTGCGGCGTATGCAGTTGGAATTCACAGGAAAGACGCGAATGCACTCTTCTGCGCGCGAGAGCGGCAGGCTCGGGAACGTGTGTGGAAAAGTCTACGCATGATGGACCTTTTCCTCAGTGCTTCTCTAGGACGTCCTCCAGCTACGTCGGACTACGATTACGACCCGCATGAAGACAGCATAACGCCTGGAGCTCCACAACGTCTTCAGCCTGAAGAGCAAATGTCTTTGACCGTTGTTTCGCTATGCCGTATTTTCGAACGAATCCTTACAGAAGTCTACATGAGACAGGTTGTTTCACTCAGTGTCGCAGACACTATCTCGGACCAACACCGTGCATGGGTCCGAAAGTTGCCGGCCTTCTTACGGATGCAAACTGATCGACTCGATGCAAAATCTCTCGAGGGTACATTGGCTGCAGCCCATGTGTTCGGCTCCTATTACTGGTCGATAATCCTTCTAACTCGGCCCTTTCTTGTCTTTCGGGTATCTCAATATGTGAAAAACAAGAGCGAGTCGGCAGCTTTCTCCGAAAGCCGATCTAGCAACTCCCGTATCTCGCTGTTTTCCGATGCATGTGTTTATTCCGCATTGCGAGGTCTCAACATCATCGACAACCTTTCGCATTACACTTCCTTACCTCGAAGGCTACCGTTCTTGATCAATTCCGTCTTCAACTCAGCAGTCGTGTTAGGAGCAGCATTCTTTGCCGACTATGACAACCTTCTCCCACTTGAAGATGGTATGGACAAGGCAGAAAATTTCCTCGGGCTCTTCGTCCCGCACGACCCTCACGCCTGCCGCTTTTTTCAGATCATAAAATACCTTCGGGGTGCAGTGACTGAATACGTCCGACGTCGAAACCGCCGATGGATGGAACGTCGAAGCAAGCAAGTCGACCAACTCTTCGGCGAAGTAGGGCCTACCAACGGAACCTCCAGTACCACGAGCAACCACAACAACATCTCTACCAACCGCGGCGACCATCCAACAGTTCCCTCCCCCTTGTCTCCAGACAAGTTCGCCGGCGACCCGAGTCTCCCTCCACCTACTGAACCAACAACCACCACAGCACAGCCAGACGATGGAATCTGGGACGCCTTATGCGGCACCGAAGGACCCACACCTTTCTCTTATGATACTGCCATCTCCACCTTAACGACGACCGGCATCCCGATCGGTTGCTCCCCAGGCGGGACGATCCCGACCGGCCCACCCGGGATATCTGACAACAGGAGCCAAACGCCTCTCTCTGACATGATCTTATCAGATAACGGACTTCTTTATATGGCAGAGGATCTCCCGGTATTTGGTATCTGGGAAGATACCTAGTTCCATCATTCAGACTCGCATCCATTTTCGCTTGTTTCGGCACGGGGTTGCTTCCTTTACAAGTGATGCAATTCGGTATGCATAGTACATACTTACGTACACATACACATTCCACCTCCATCGATTCATGATCGACTGTTCACGACTGTATGACACATTTTTTTTCTAGCAGCAGTTTGGCGTTGTAACGACATGGATATCATTATATGAAGAAAGCCCAGGTGGCTTGTTGAAATCGTAGCTATTTCCTCTGGCTTGTTCCGTCAGGCTTAGGTTTTGGCATACTAAATACTACTTTAATAGATAGGGTCGACGTTTAGATATTGAGCCTATCACTGAACACACCCGTAGCCCTGACCACGACTACATATATCTCAGTTGACATCATAGGGCTTTTCCCCCTGCGCTGAACGGATACTTCTAACATATCAGTGCGTTGTACATGACTGTTTGGTTTCAACAGTCTCATCATAACCTCAAACCAGCCTTTTTTTTAATAAGAAAAATAAAAAATAAGAAATAAAAAAAAATTATTGGCCGATGAGTAGGGACTATATGGTAGGCGCTGTGGGCAACACCTTTGACGACTTGGTATCACTAATATATTACATTTCCTCCTGAAGATTAGGGCTGCAGCGATCTCTGGAAACATACTCTTACCGAATTTGGTACCTACCTCTCCTTTGGGAAGAGATACCGAAAGATAACAGGGAATTCGAGAATGGTGGGGGATGATGAGGGTGACTTGCTTTTGTCACGCCCATCTTCTGGTTAAAGCAAATGTGACAAACTTGGTGATGGCCGATGCTTTTGCGGATTGGACGGATAGTCCAGAGCAGGATGCGATTTCGGAATACCGAATTGATAGAGCGGATGAGCAGGTCTATGACCGTGCGTCCTAGAGAGTGATACTGTAGGAATATCTATTGTGGTCTTGGTGTTTGACTATTGGGTATAATCGGAACGCTTAAGGTATTGTGGGGTATACAAAGATTAGAAAAGATGCAATGTCAGTTACAGTAGATGATTGGTTGTATAGAGGCATTTAGTATGATCTGCAATAGGTTTACACCCCTGGTGGAGTCCTAAGCTTGAAGACTATTTGTCTCTTTGGTTTTCACGAGTGACATACGCTTTACGTCACAGCCCTCAATTGAACTTCCGATCTTTTGATGTACATAGGAATCATCAAGTAAATAAGTGCTCTTGAAGGGATTGCTCTTTCTCTAATTAATTGCCCTGTGGTACTATTTCCCATCTCCTTTCCATGAACGAGAGACACTGTCGGAAATAATCCCTGAATAACAAACAGTCTTAATCATAATTATTCACCTACCCTATAAAATATACAATGTCTTTTAACATGGCACGTGTCTCTCCGGCTTCATCGACAAGCATTCTGAATTTCGTCTCGCGGCAAGTTCCTAAAGTCGCAGCGTCGACAGGGCCATCCAGATATCTGTCGACCACGGCACCTACACAGAAGAACGTGACCCTACTTCAGGATAAGAAGAATGGGTTTGGATTTGCGCGTTCTAATCCCCGACCTGCGAAACCCAGAAGTAAGGGAGTCACGGAAATCAGAGGCCCGTATTACACGGTATGCGCTTTCTTTACCCCTCCCTCGCTAGCTGTAGACTGCGGTTGAGATTGACACAGTGCGCGATATCCTGCAGGTAATGGGCAAAAGATACTTGGCCGATGTGCTCGAAACGTACGTGTTACCGAGGTATCACAGCATGTAATGAATGACTCTGTTAATAGCAACATCTCAACAGAATGGGGACCCATGTGGATGGCCTCAAGTTTGCAGGAGGTAAGTCGGTCGCAGCAAACACAAGAAACTCAAGGCCCTACCCTAACCTGGAGTACAGGCTCGTTCTCCCTATTCCAGGAGAAGCCTCTGAGAGAGCTAATTGATCTGGCCCATGAACATGGCGTCTACGTATCGACGGTAAGTTCCATGGCATTTGTCTAGAGAGAAAGGAATGTCTTCTAACGTCAGTAAATACTAGGGTGGATGGGCTGAACATCTCCTCACCCACCCAGACCCGAACGCCGTCTTCGATAAATACCTTCAGAAATGCAAAGACCTGGGGTCTGCCTACAGTGTTTTCGGCCAATGGATCTCACTGCTAACACATTTACTACAGATTTGACGTCATCGAGCTTTCTTCTGGTTTCCTATCATTCCCCGAGGATGACTGGCTTCGCCTCGTGGATAAAGTCCATGCATACAAACTGAAAGCAAAGCCTGAGCTGGGCATTCAATTCGGCGCAGGCGGTGATACCCCTGCCTCCGGCCTCGAAGCAATCGGCACATCTGACCCAGGTAAGCTGGTAAACCTGGGTCACAAATTCCTGGATGCTGGTGTGGAGCGCTTGATGATTGAATCTGAGGGCATCACGGAGAACGTTGAGTCGTGGCGGACGGATGTGGTATCCAAGATCATGAAGGAACTGCCACCTGAGCGTGTCATGTTTGAAGCCGCTGATCCCAAGGTGTACAACTGGTATATCCGGGAGTTTGGGATTGATGTCAATCTGTTTGTCGATCATAGTCAGATCGTGCAGTTGTCGTGCTTACGCCAGGGTATTTGGGGCACGGCTGATACATGGGGAAAGGTTGTGTCTTTCCGTCCGGAGTAGACTGAAGACTGCTCTGAGTGTTGCTATGTACGTATTGGATACAGGGTATGTTGGTTCATAGTTGGTGGGATGGCACATGGCAGGTATATATTTGATGTTGGCAGGCATTGAGAGATTGTAATATTGTTGAAATTGCCATATTACTTCCTCAGTATAAGATACAGATGTTCGAGGCCATCTCCCATAGTATAAGAGAGTGATCGGCACTTGGGTGTAAGATTGCCAACCATATTCTAGCTAAGAATCATGAGCGTGACTACAAGGCGTACAAAACGAAAGCGGTACCACTTTCGGTGGGAGAGACCTCGGTCATCAACTCACAGCAAAAGCAGAAGCGAATATATCCAAATTGAGAGAACTGGGGGTGCAAAGTGTCAGGCGCTTTTCATTACGCCTGCATTCCCATATGCTATGAGCCCGGGCCGTAAGCCTGGGATTGCCCGTATTCTCGCTCCGGTCGTTTGATGAAGCTTTCAGAGAGGATCTAAGCTATACAACTAGTATTGAAAAGACAAAACGTCCCAAGTGTCTCGTTAGGGCGACGACGTCGAAATGCTGATGCAATCCTGGAGAATGAAGGCGAAGATCCGCTAGTTCGCGCAGGACCGGCCCTCGAGGCACGAGGGTTTACATGACCTTGTGGCACCGTCATCTACCGTGGCCGAATTCAACACCTTTGATACCGCATTCAAGGAAGCTCTCTGGACCAGGAAGACCCTTAAAGCACTTAACCTGCCGATTAATGGTCCCTGTACTGGAGAAAATGAAGTCATGAGAATACTGACAGATAGTGATAACTCCATGAAAATCCTGAGGCGCGGATCATATATGCCGGTAACTCGCTGGCTCGATAGTCGTTACCTATTCGTCAGAGATATCTTGACTGCCGACGATGCTGAGTTCAGATTTATCAGTGGAAGCACCAATATCGCGGACTTATTGACTAAGTCTTTAGAAAAAGACCACTGGAGGTAACTAGTCGAAGTGGGGATTGCTACCGCTTGTTTTGTTGTTCGGCTGCAACGCGGTAATGGCAAGACCTGAGAAAACCTGTAAACTCATGAATGAACAAAATCATCTCAATGACCACCTACATTCTCCCTGATCTCGAAAAAAGATATATAACAATAGATACTAAGGACAACGACTCCATCCTGGGGGGGGGGGGGGGGGGGGGGGCTATGCCTTTAGACCTTGGAGAACAACTCACCTACAAGAATACTATGCTATTTAAGAATAAATCTGAGGAATCTGCATCCTTAATAGAATCATAAGAGGGAAAGAGCAAAGCATTGTGGTGTGTTTATTAACAATGTGCACCCCTAAGCAGCAGGAATAGAAAAAGGGTTAGAAGAGACTAGCAGCGCAAATAACCAATAACTCATATAAAAAATTACTCCCTACACTGGAGTCCAGTATAGATGTAATACCACGTCTACTATAGGCCAACAAGGTATTACCTAATGACACACTGAAACTAGACCAAGTTCAAACATGGTCAAGTCGACTTGCAGGGGAATATCGCCGATATCTTCACCAAAGCGCTAGTCAAAGAACGTTTCGAGATGCTATGTGACTGTTTGGGAATGTACTGTCCCAATACCGTTGCCTCTCATGAGCAGTCTGCCAGTGTGAGTGTTGTTTAGGGCAAACAGCATGTTCGACAAATCAAATGACTAGAAGTAGGTGACAGAACTCGTGAAGTTTAATAGATGTGAATCAGAACGATAGAAGTCTCACTACCTCTTCAATAGTAACTATGGAAAACACAGGCCATTTTATAGAGGCATGGGGACATGCTTTCCCATGCAAAGGTAGGGTGCGAACATCGGTACCCTAGACATCCGATATTCGGCAGGATTCCTGCTCGTATACCATGCAGGCGATCCATCATATTGGACACCTCACATATATATTTCCAACAGTAGGAACCCCTCGGTAAAGCGTCAAGTATCCGTAATTTGCCTGCAGAGATTTATGTTTTTTGGTATTGCTTTGTATGATATCAGAAATTTGTGAGCTTTTAGGTGAAGTAAACAGTCTGTCAGTAGGGGCTAGTTTTCCACCCAAATAGCGCTTCAATCAGTGTATGGTGAAGAAACCCATCAAAGCTGGTTCCAGCATAAGCTAGTGATATCATATCCCCACATGAGGAAATAGCACCCAATTATTTCTATGGTTGATGCCTGAAGTCCTTTGACATGACAAGAAAAAGATTTTAATTGAATAATGAACATCGAAGGAATACAAACAAGTCGCTCATGCAGTCGATCCAAAGCCTTTTCTCAATCAATGCCAAAACTCCACGTATGCAATGCTTTGCGGAACTTAACGCCAGTCAGCCGAACATTAGTAACACATACAAGCCAGTAAAGAAGATTTGAAAGTGGGGAATAAAAGAAGAGGAGAAAAGAGGTATTGAAGAAGGCAACTAAAGAAGCGAAGTTCATCCGGTAATGGCTTTCCTCTTCAGAACGCCGAGTTTTTCCAGCCTTTTCCAGGCGTGATCCATGTCAGAGCCTGGTTCTAACGTAGGACGCAACTGCAAGCCGTCCAGAAATCTAAGCGATCCTCCTGTTCCCGCATAGAGCATCAGCTCAAACACTTTTCTTCGTAGCCGTGTTGGCTCATCCAAATGAGACAGATACTTCCGGTCGGCCTGAAGATCTGCCGGTGGCAGGGTATATGGGTCGTTGATTTCAACAATTTTTTCAGGGGTAACCTCATCATCGTTTTCATTGATCATTGAGCACTCAAGATCTTCACCGTGTGCGAATTCAGCCAGCACAGATTGAATATCTAAGCCAACCTGTCCATGTTGGCTGAGCTCGTCCTCGACCTCTAGATTCTTCTTATCCCTCGCTTGCCCACTTCCAGTGACAGCCGGAGGATAAAATCTGACCGTAAGGGGGTTGCCTCTTACATCAACTTTTTGAAGGGTAGAGACCTTTGCTTTGTTTGTTCTTCCTATCCGGCTCAAAACTTGGCATAGCCTCCTCAGTCTCACAATGCAGTTTCCGGCAATTGTTAGTCGGGAAAGGCAGTTCAGTCCTGCCAGTTCATTGATACCAGACAGGGAATTAAAGTTCAGGTTGAGGACTCTGACGTTTGGGAAACTTAGAGCAAAGTCCTTAGGAAGGCTTTGGATATTGCATGATGCAACATCGAGCAGTTGCAAACCCGACAGCGGACCAGAAGGCGAGAGGCATTGCAGGGATAGCTTGTTAGATGATAAGAAAACCTTCCTAACATCTTTTACCAAGCCCAAGTCCACGTCAAAGAATCCACCGTTGAGGTCGCCTGTTATCATCTGCTCCCGTGCAGAGAAGATTTCCAAATCTGGACACTGTGCAAGCCCGGAGACTGTGAACAGATAGTTATGGTCGAGATAAAGAAGGGTAAGTGACGGAAAAGTGCCGACATCTAAACTATGCAACTGATTGTTCGAAACTCTCAAAGAGCTTAAGCTGAGCAAAGACGCCGACGGAGCGACTGTGGCCAGTTGATTGAAGCTAATATCGAGAGCTGATAGTGCTGAAAGCGACTCGAGATTTTGGATGGACATTAGCTGGTTATGGCTGAGGTCTAATTCTTGCAGGCGAGTTCTATAAAAGAATTAGTTGTTTTGCCACAGTTTAACTTAAACGAGATTGCTTACAGCTCCGATTCCCCAAAATCAACCGTCGTCAAGCTATTGTTACGCAACTTGAGACTTAGGAGGCCATCCAGCTCAAGGACACCATCGATGCTTCGAATGTTGTTATCGTTCGCTGTTAGCTCCCTCAGGTGAATCAAACTGCTGAACCCGTCTAGACTCTCGAGCTCATTGCCAGAGACATCCAGGTATTGCAGATTTACTAAGTGACCCCAAGCTGTTAGATTAGAGAGGCAATTTTGCGGTATTCTCAAGGTTCTCAATGTCGAAGGAACTCCACCCAGTTGTCCAATATTGTTGTTAGACACATCCAAGTCTTCTAGGCGAGGGCAGAAATCGCAAAGTTTGTGAAGAGTGATAAGTCCCTTATGGCGAAGAATCAGGCGACGGACATGCTCCCAGTAAGGCTCAAAAGGCTCAGCTGCCGTGATATGCTTCACCAGCTCTTCGGTTGCTAAGGCAAACGTCCCATGTACCTGACGCAGAGATGTGGGATGGGTGCGCTGAGCCACATAACTAAGCTCTAGCTGTAGAGACTGGTCAATTTGGTTGACTGTGAAGTCAGGCAGAGAGCTCAGATGGAAGCTATAGCTCGTATCTTGGCCCATGTTCCGGAGGTATGTAAGTGAATTCTCAGGACGGCCTCTGAGCGGCGTACAATCAGTCTCATTGTTCCTCCGAATCAAGCTCAGACCATCACTCGCATCTTCGCCTGTCTCGTCTATCCTAGAGATAACGTGTCGGGAGAGGGGATGTTGGGAGGCAGATGTGTGCCCCGCTGTTCGAATTTCTTGTTCGGATCCTATGATTTGGCGTCTCCGGAGCTTTGAGGGACTTTCCTCGTCGCTGTATGCAATTTGTGAAACGAGAGGCGAGGAGAAACTTATTGTGACCACTCGAGCTTGCTGCTTCCAATCTTTCTGACGCCGTGGAAGCTTCGACAAACGGCCCTCATGAAGCTGGATCTCGTGTTCAACCTCGCTGGAGGATGTCCTGTTTTGCTGCCCTTCAGAACCCCACGAGGTTACTCGAGTCGCTGAGTTCGCATTACTGGAGGTAGAGCCGGTCTTTTTCGACTGCAAAGAACTGGCAGCAACAGATTGCTCCCCCTCTTTCGTTTGTGATCGAACCAACGAGCTTGGAGAGCCAGTCTTCCGACTAAGCGGACTTCGAACATTATCATCGTCTGCTAGAATAGAGTCCCTCGTCCTATCCGGAGAAGGTGAATTCTGCATCTTCATCATTTCCTGCAGCTCATCAACGCTGAGATCGGGTATATCTCTGAATGGATCATCTTCACTATCTTCCCCTTTAGGTCTCTCGACAGATACTTCGGACCTCTCTTTGATCCATTGATGCTTATAACGATCATAAGTCAAACCATTCACCTGTTCCGGGATGAGATGAGAGACCAGATCTGATGATAAAACACCTTTTGCGTGAGAGCTCTGTGAAGAGCCAGTGGGCACAGAGCGGGCACTAAGGCTTTTAGACGATGTATGCGTATTGAAGGTCAAGAGATCGGGCAGGTCGTCATCCTCGCCAAAGGTAGGTGCAGACGATTTGCGTTCGCGCTGCTCAAATACATCATCCTCGTATTGCATATGCTCAGACGTCTCGTCAATGTCGTGTGTTTCTTCTTGTTCACCATCTCTCTTGTTGTTCTCTTGATGAGAAGGCGAGCGTTGGCCATCGTCGAAGTCCAGTGAGGTAGCGGAAGTGTTATCACCGAACTCCAAGTCATCGTGTTCTCGGAATTTCTTAAGGTGACTCAATATTCGTGGATTAGGCTCCTTTGGCTCTCTCAGTTTCCGCATATCAACACCCTCTCGACTCGGGGGACGCGAGAACTCTTCTCGAGTAGATTCATCTTCGTAACTATCGCTTCCGTTCTTGTCTTCTGACTCCGACTCTTCTACGCTCGATAAGCCACCTACAGTTCTCCCCTTCGCTCTTATGATGTCCATGATCTTTGTCGCTTCGTTGAGGAAGTCCTGAGTTGTGATTGACCCTTTCCGTACCTCTTCATGGACACCAGTAACCCTCACCACCGGCACATTTGCCTCCGGCGGTATATCCTCACCTTCATCATTATGCACAAGATCAGGTTCATTTTTGCTTGGCGACGATCTTTTCCTTGTAGAGGATCTAGTTTGGCTCGGGGTAGGCGTTCTTGGGCGTTGGGACGACTGAGGCCGGAGCAGGGTGTCGCTATCATATTGCATACCGTGTTGCATTAAACTCCTCTGTAATAATGACAGATGATCCACAGACTGACCAGCCGGCGCCGCTGTTTCCTGATCCTCCTCTTTTGAGATGTGGGATCGCATGAAAGTTCTGCGCCTTTTTGGGTTTGGATCCTTTGTCGGGGAGTTTGGATTCCATTCGGGCTCTGCTGAAGCAGGATTTTCACCTTGAAACGGGTCTTTGTTTTTCGAGGAGCTCAACACCTGTCCCGTATTAAATGATTTGCCAGTTGAGTTGGGATTGTTCGACTCTGAGCGACGGCTAGGGTCCCTATGCGAGGGACGGCGCAGGTACCGTCGCCGTCGCGACGAAGGACGGGCATCGCCACCTGCGAGGTCACTGTTCAATAGTTTCGGTTCATATGGGCTCGTGTCGGCAAAATCAAAATCATCTAACTGGCCATCTCCAAATCGGCTGATGCGAGAGTTCGCAGTATTCCGCGATCGCGGGCGTTCAAGCCTTCTCAAAGAGCTCTCGTCATGCCTCGTGCTCAAGAAACTTCGGCTCTCACCCTTGCGTCGAGCTTCCTCTGAGGGCGAAGCAGGTTCATCCTCCTCAGACAAATCACCGAAGGTTTCTTCGAACTGACTCATTCGGCGAAGAAGCTTGTTGTTTGTGAAAGTATCATGATTCCCAAAGAGCTTCAAGGGACTCCCTGATGACGGCATAGCTTCGCCCTTATCCTCCCCAGTTTTCAATGTCTTAGCATGCGCTGAGGACGGTCGAGGGAGTGTGGGTGGATCCAGTAAAGGATTGGTCCGATTATAGAAAGGAGGGGAACTTCGAATCCTCGAGTTGGTGGAGAATAAAGGAGATAGGCGCTGAGAAGGGAAGGCTGACGGGGTGAGAAGTTGCTTGTCGAAGGAGCCTTCGTTCAAATATTGCCCCCGACGCAGATTGGCTAGGGCTCCACGGCCTCGATAATCCAAGGTCCCCATAGAGAGATCCTGCGGTAACGAATGACTTGTGACATCGAACATGTCGTCTTCCGGTAGCGCATCGATAGCAATTTCGGTCTGTTGGTTCAGCAAAATACTGTCACTTGCCCTCGAGTCCGGCCGCTCATAAGGAGGTAGAGAGAGTTTCTGAAGTTTGCTAGTGACTTGCTTCAAGGCCGACCGGATGACTTCTGATGTCGCATTACCTTCTACTGTATTATTCCGCGTAAATGTAATAGGTGTAATTCCCTCGTTGCGAAGGTCTTCTAGGCCACTTGCTGATCTCAGCTGGGTATCTCCCTGAGTAGTCGTAGGGCTGTTGTTGTCGTCCAGACGTGTTTCCTCGGGACCTTTCGTCAGGCCCAATGTCCTATTGGGCGATCCTTGCGGGCTCTCGCTATGTTTCTCTTCTTCCTGCGATTGCGAACCAAACGCTGGAACCTCGGCTCCTTCATCAATCGAGGCATTCGCGTCATCATGTTCAATGGACTTTCGTTCCCGTGACGGCCTCTTTGGCCCCGTATCATGATCCCCATCTGAAGTATTACCGAAATTCCACAGGTCATCCGTCTGGTTCATCTTGGGGATGGCCTCATGCTGTGTCTTCTCGGAGCCTGGCGTCGGAGGTTTGAAAACACTTTCTAAACCGATCGGAGCAAACAAATCGCGCTGCTCTCCCACCGGAATCTCGCCATGAACGAGCCTTTTCCGCCACTCCGGCGTCCACTCGCTGGCTTTGCTCGGCTTCACTTGCACTGTGCCCTGCTGACTGGCTTGTGTGGAAGCATTCGATACAGATCGCAGGGGCGACCTGGTATCCATGGACGGTCGCTGTTTACGTGCCGAGAGAAGGTCGGGTTTCGGGCTTTTCTTTGACTTATCGGGCGCGGGGGATCGTAGCTTCGACGGGGTCTTCGGGGTTCGCGGAGTCTTTGGGGTCGGCGGTTCCCTTCTCACGAAATGACAGGGGCGGGAAACCTTTTTCTTGTCTGCGGAGGATGGTTCAACAGAGCGACGGGCGGGGACAGGAATGCGACTAGGAGAACTTGGGGCACCTTGTAAGCTCTGTAAGCTGGTGCGACGGGAGTGATTCGCGGATCGCGTTGGGACGGGACTGGTGGGCGTTCCTGGAACTGGCACCCAGTCGTCTGAGAGATTATCGAGCCATGGTTGGTTGCTCATGATCGGTTTACTTTATGACCGCAGTGCTCAATGAGCGCGTCGCGATCACCAGGTTGCAGTGAATGCAAACAGAGAAATAATAACATAGAGACTCCACGCATGCAGCTGCAATATCCGATATGGAAGGGGGGGGTTGGGATCTTGAAACAATAGATAGTTTAATCAAACATAAAATTTTCCATAGGGTTGGGTAGTAATTTGTTGTAGCATAATTGTGGTCTTATTATTTGGAAGTGGAGTTTGAGGCACGATTGAGCTTAAGATTGATAAGTTTTGGGTGGTCCGGGCAACCCCAGAGTGTACTACTCTTTTACTCTTATCCACCACGGTCTTGATTAAACATAGGGAGGTTCATTTAGTACTAGCACGTAGGAAAAAAAAGAAATCCTATTCAGCCCTCCATGTGCATCAGCTTAAATTAATTACTCTCTTTGCCCTTTTTTTTTATTAATTATTATTTTTTGCTACCCTACCTCTGCCCTTCTTCTCCTCACTCGTGCCTTACATTGGGAAAATTCTATTTTAACCTGTAAGTTACATACAGTACCTAAAATCATTGCAAATGGATGAGTTGGCACGCTTTCATTAAAGTGAGGAGTTGCGGACAGTCCCCTCCTGCTGGCTGCAAGGCATCAAACATGGGCTTCAGGTTTGTTTCGGGCAATTTAGGTAAACACGGGATGGACATTAGGTACTACTCCGTACCTTCGTTGTCAATGCATGTGTTATTATTTAACAATACAAATATAAACCTCATATTGAGGACTATTGAGGCGTTCGCCCTCTTTTCTCTTTTTTTCTGTTTGATTTTCCCGCATCCTATTCTTCAACTTTTTTTTTATTATATTTTCTTTCTTGCGATTAACTTCTCATGACTATCGATAAAGTAAGCTTAATAGAAACTAGCCATTGTTTTTCCAAAAAGAAGAATTTCCAAGTATCATAGGGATGGGTTCCAAAAAACAACACACTAAGCCAATCTCGGTTAGGAAGCATGAAGGAAGCCTTCGGGCCTTCAATTAATCCATGGACCACGTTGCTGGGGAACCCGCTGTGGGGGACGCGTTAAGTGGTTTCGTTCGCGTGACCATACCGGAACTTGGCTCCAAAGCTCGATAAAGCCTTTTGACGTTGGGCAAATAGACAATTATCGCCTCATCCCAAGATCAAACAACCTCTCGTCGCAAAAGATATGAGGATCCTCCTGCCGCGCCTAACTCTCACCTCCTCAGTCGCTCAGATGCAGTCAGTGTTCTACCACTGTAGCACTGTAAACAATAAGACCCATTAATGATCCCATCCAACCCAGATGCCACCTCGTCGACCGGTTTCCCCGCTCTCTTTGGAAACATGCTCCCCTCCAACGTCAGATCTAGATGCCGATGGGATCATCGGTTCCGACGACGAGCTAACCGAAGAAGAACGTGCTGCGCAACGTCGGAGGATCGAGAAACTTGCCGAGTCATATCTCCAGGGCAGACCCCTCTTTATTCTTTCCGCTTCACTACGGGGACCTCTAGACAAAGGCTGGGTGAATCCATGGAAAACGAACAGGAAACGGAATGTTCCAGCTAGCCGTAATATCGCACGATCACTTAACGAGACCGAGATTCCAGCAAGCCCCGTAATACAAGAAACCCATTCCCGGAAACGGAGACCACACCATGAACCTCCGGAAGTGCGCAATTCAAGATCACACACAATCGCTCCAGTTTCAGACTTCCTTGTCTCAGGTCGCAACAGGGGTCTAGTAGCGGAAGCTGACAATGATACTCACCTCAGCCGCTTAAGCGCTAAACGTGATAGGAGGCCAGGATCTCCGAGCACACCCAGGATATCGATACCATGGTCGAAAACAATCAATTCTAATGCACAACTGCACCATTCAAGCTCTTTCAGATACACTGACGAAAACTGGTTGAAGAAAGACCGGAAACAGATTAGTTTTCAGAACGTTGACCCGCCCACATCCCCTACAACGACACTGTCGTCCCGCTACTCTACCAAGAGTCGCGCTTCCAAGGATGCGCCGGTCGACAGTCAGACTAGGTCATTTGAACAAGACTTTTCAACCTCGACGGAAAATGGAGAACGGGGCATATACTCTTCACCCGCCCATGACGGCCCAGCCGCTGAGTCTCTCGGAGCCAATCGCGTCTCAAACAGTGTCACCTCTTCACCAGCCAAAGATCAGAGCCTTTCTGGTCTTGTAATGCCTGAAACCGCTGCCGGAGCAGCGGCTCAGGATAGTGCATTCTGCGTCCTTGCTCCATCGTCGCATCTACCCGAATTTGAATACCGTCGGAGGAAGCCTTATGTTTTGAATGAGAAGCAGAGCACTGAATCTCCTGTCGCTGTGAGCTTGGATGTCGGGAAAGACCAACATTTATCTTCCGTTGCTAAAGGCAGTGAACGGTCGGAGCAGCAGGTGTCGGCACCGCAAGATCTGCGCTGGGCCCATCCCATCCGACATGGCCCAGTCGAGGCCGACAAAGACCTGAAGAACTTTTTCACTTCGACCAGCACCACCAATGCTGTTGGGAATATATCTGTTTCTCATTCAGCAAAGTTCCGATCTACTAGCACTGTAAACAAGGGGAACACAAGTGAAAAATTGCCATCGGCTCAACAAGTGCGTGGAAACCCAACCATGACAGACATCACATCATTGCATTCGATTGCTGTACCGAGAGGCAACTCAGAGGATGACGGCGATACTATCCCCGATCCACAATTCTCCACCCAGGCAGCTCTCCTTCTCGCGCAAAGGTCATTTCAAAACGATCTTGAGAGCCAGGATGACAATATCGCATCCTCGGAGATACCACAAGATTCCAACTCCTCCAACGTCTCTTCACCAGATTCAAACAACATCACTCCTTTCCATCGACTTGCCACCCCAGGGATTCGAGCTCAGGCACCTGCCACTGCAGGGGGTCAATGGCTAAGCACTCAATGCATGATTGATGCAGCTACGCCTTTCACCTTTAGCACAGAAAAGAAGAAAAGCCGCCGTACTATATCCCCCGTGAAGCACATGACGAGTAGGAAAAAACCAAAGACTACTAGCTTTAAGCTATCACCATCTCCCTCATCTGCCTCCAGCGAGTCGCATAGCCAGCAGAGCGGTCACGATTCAAACCGAGGTCCTGTTCCCCGCCAGTCTCCAAGCCATGAGACGCAGCACAGCGCTCTTCCGATGACCTTGACGGGGACAACACCCCCTACCGCTCAGGAAGGGCGACAGCGCTTTCCAGATACCGACAATTTTAATCTCAGCCAAGCGATCGCCGATGCAGGCAGCTGGCTGCAGCAGAGCTTCAATTTAAATAAGGATCTCAAGCAATGTGGAATCTCGAACCCCGGCCCGTCTTCTTCGGCGGGCACTCGGCGATCTGCCTTGGGTGTAGATGGCAACAAGTGACAATATTCTGGGCACTAGAGCAAACCATACGATTCTTGGGCGATCCTTGCATATTTTGATGATAGTGAAAACTAGAGCTGGTCTTCCCTCGAGGCGGATAGTTGTCTCTTCGTCCTTATTGTTTTTGGTCAAGAGGATTCGCCTGACGTAATTACGGTTTTATATCCTGTGAATAGATATATAGAGATTTAATGATATAACTCATTCGGAGACGAAATGTTGGGGTGTACGAAGATATAAGTAGGCCCGGCACAGGTGAGTATATACATGCCTGAGGCATGAACTGCATTAGTGGGGCCTATATCATTCCGTAGATACTATACCCCACTTAGCCGCAACTGATTGAGCTCCGATACCAATTCGATCTATAACAGTCGTTCAGAGGTTACGGTTCCTGACGTTACTCTCCCCTTTCAACTCCCACTACATCGGCACCCCGTATTGGACGCTCTACATCTCACACCGAGGCTCTCTTACATCTCAAACCTATCCTCTAATCCACTTCCAGTCCATCTCTTCTACTGAAACGTCCTGTGCGGGGTAAACAGCCATGGGGGATCGACAGGCAGTCCAGCAGAACCTCAACGGTCTGCTGTCAAAGCTGGACGATCCAGACCCGGACATGAGGTACATGTCGCTGAACGACCTACTGGGGATCCTCAATAGCCCTAGTTCCTCATATTTAGCTCATGATCAGTTTTCTTCATCACGGCTAGCCGATGGCTTACTCAACGCTCTAGATGATCAACATGGCGATGTTCAAAACCAAGCGTTGAAATGGTTAGTCCATCCTTCATCGTATTTACCAAGCTATTGCAGATGTCTAACTGACTTTCGTTGATAGTCTCGGCCCGCTTGTGAATCGGCTCCCTTCCGAAAGCCTCAGTACAATCCTCGAGAAACTCTCCAACCTGACAGCATCCCAAACCATCGATACCTCTGTCCCTAATACTGCTATACGGGTTATTGTCACTGCTCTTCCTCGTCCTCAAGCTGGACAACCGCCCAGTCAAGATGCTTCCCTGGCTTACTCGGCTGTCTCCAAAGTTCTCATTCCTCGGTTAACCGGTCCCACTCCATCTCGTTCTGGTAGAAGAGGCTCTGTGGTCAAAGGAATGCTCGAAAAGGATTCTTCCAAAGGGTTTAGCAGTGATGCGATCGATGTTTTGATTCAACTCATCACCTGCTTTGGACCACTTCTCAAAGAGGCGGAGTTGACAGCTCTCCAAAAATCAGTGATGGCTATCATAGACAACGACACGGCTGGCACCGTGGTAACGAAAAGGGCGCTGGCCGCTATTTCTGCCCTGGTCCCCCATTTCTCGGAGCTTCAATTTAGTGCATTCGTCGACCAACTTGTTAAGAGATTTAATTCGCCGCAGACCAGCGTCGTACACCGAAGGCACCTCATCGCTACAGTCGGTAGTGTTGCTAGAAGCAGCCCGGCGAAGTTCGGCCCTCATCTTCCAACACTCGCCCCGTTTGTGTTTGCTACTGTTGGCGAGGTTGTGGCGGCTTAAGAGTTATAGACCAAAAAAGTTTAATGACACTAGCTGAAATTATTCTGTGCATATACCATTTTTCGCGCCCTTGTTCTCTAATTAAAATAGGCCGAACTGTGTTTAATAATGGCGGGTTTGATGTTGACGTCTAGGACGATTCTGGTACAAAGGGATCAAGCTTCCAGAGTCTAAATGAGTCCTAGTATTGGTTGACGTTTTCTTTTTTGGAGATATTTCGAATGATGGTAAACCAAGATAACTGCTTTTCTAGAATATACATTTTGTCAGTTATATCATACCTTTTTCCAAAATCAAGAAACCAACCGTCGCCCTTGTATTTCAATGGTAGAATGCGTGACTGTTAGTACCCAATCATATCCCAGCATTTCTGTTATCAGAAATACTAATCCTTCTCTAGTCTATAACAGGAGGTATCTCGAGGCTGTGGGTTCGAGCCCCACCAAGGGCTTCATGCTTTATTTTTTTGGGCAGACGGCAGGCGGGATCTTCGTTTGTTGCCTTAGTTGTATAAGCTTCTGGATTTACACTGTCATTCCCAACGTCCATGTCTCCATGTCGGGTGGAACTTTTATTGGGTAACAATTCAGTGAGATAGACCTTTCATAGGTTACACCGAGAGGCACTACACCACGTATTGGTATTCCTTGTTACGAAAGACTCGTACTTCATCTCGCCAAATTTGTCGGCTACAGCTCTCGCCACTTTTTCCGGCTGTTTGGCCTTTTCGGGAACTGCCTTTTCTCCAGTACTTGCAGGGCAAAGTATCATCCCATCTCGACGGGGAATCAATCTCTAGATCAAGAAATCCATTCGTAATTTCCTTTTGTACCAGAGGCGCTAGATTCTCAAGTCGGGCCTCATAATTGCGCTCGGTTTGCTTCAATAGAAACAGTTGGCCCTCCAGTAGACTTCATCACTTTAATTTGGCGGCGGAAAGCCAAGCCTGCAATGGTCTCGATGTAGCGGATATCTTGCTCTTCCCCAATCCCCTTACGAGCTAGCCAGAGCCTAACGCCTATATCAAGAGTGTCTGTCGTATATCTGTGCCCCTTAACGGCTCTCTTCTGGCTTGACCAGGAATATGGCCAATAATACTAGTAGATTCAATGAAGTAAGGTCTAATATTGGGGATGTGCAGTATGTTGATTGCAAACCGGATGACGTCGCTTACCCTTGCAGAGTGCGACGGACTAATAGACCAAACTTCTGAAGGCAGTTCAGGACAGCGGATATAGGGCCGATTAGTTCTGTCAAGGTAGGCTGAATATTTTCACCTCTGAAGCTCAATTGTATATCGACTGTGGTTATCCATAGCATTTTTATCTCTCCACGCGTGGTCCACAGAGAAGAACTATCTTTGTTGAAAATTGTTGAAGGAGCTCTCTATGTAAACCCCCGCACATGCTATCTTCCACGATTCCAGTAAAGTCACCAGGGGTCAGGCTTGAAAACCCCTTGAAGTTAAGCGTCCATAAGAGAACATTCTTTTTGTTAAAGCCGCAGCCTTGAATAGACCATAGGATGTCAATGTCCAGGCACTCATCATTCAGAGGCTCTATCGGGCTATCACCGACAGATACGGCAGCATAGTCTAGCACAAGGCCAATAGCTGCAGAAAGGCTGCCCGCAAATGGTATGGATTTGCCTATCGCTAGCACTGTAACGGAGCTTGGGTTCATCTCAAAGGAGTTCTTCACTGAAAGAAAAATCTCATTGTCTCCGAGTGCGTTCCGTAATACTATATCATAATCACACTGAAAGATAGGGCGAGGTTTTCTCTGAATTTTTTCGTTTCAAAACCCCCCTAAGCACAGCCCAGTATCTGATTTGAAAATCGGGAGATTGACTTGGGCCAACCATGGTGGGCTTTGAAGGTTTTGCAAAGGGCTTCCGGTATATTAGAGCAGACCTAGCAAGAGTCATCAATGGATGTCTCTTTCGGGAATTGCCAAAGCCTAATAAAATTCGCAGTCCTATTACTGTTGCTCATCCATAGTATGTAACAGTGAAGACTACTAGTCGAGCTTCGGAGTATAGCCTGACTATGCTGGCAGATGATTCTTCGCCAAAGATGTGAGCCCTGGCCGATACGTACCCGCCACCATTCTGGGAGCCGGCGATCTGTAATAAAGCTTGCATAACCTAGAGGTTGAGTCCAAGATACAGCATCTCTTCGCTTACGCTGAATTGCGCGTAGCGTTGCTCTTGTAACTCCCCGGCCCTCGAGATCTCTGATATCCTTGCTTATGAGTTTCAGTAGGGATTTCTTACCTTCCATTCACACCGAGGTGCTGGACGATATATTTCCGGTACTCATTCATGTCTGCTCCAGGCAGGAGGCCTGTAATTATTTCTTGGATTGTCTGTTTGCACAGAGGCTCCAAGTCCGGGAACACAAATTTATCCTGTAGAGTAAGATCCTGAAGCATTGTTAGGCCATAATCTGTAGGATATGGAGATGTGTTGCAGAACTCACGAACGTCTCTTGGTATCACAAATCACCTATGTTCATCATGCTTTGGGAATTCCACAGAAATAATCATGCTGGTTAGAGATCTTTCCAAAGATCTTGTTCGCTTTATCCCTGTATTTATTTCTGTAGCATGGGTCCTTTCTATCCAGGAATACCTATGCTGTTTCTAAACTGCGGAACGCGTGCATTCAACCTGGATGGACAGTGGATTTCTGGGTGATCTTTCGCATCGTGGGTAGTCTTTCGGTATAAACCCACATAGGCCGCATATCTTGCAGCATTAAGATTCCTGTGCGGGGAGGAAGGACACGGTTGTATCTTTGAAGTAGAAAGGGGGGTCTGAAAAAAAAAAAACAATCATGACTGTATATATTTGTCTCTTATATAAGGAAGGCCTTGTGGCCAGGTGATAACACTGTAAGAGCAGAGTGAACGTGAATCATGTACTTGAAATCAAAAGCAGCAAGGCATTTATCTTGAAGCCAACAAATCCATTGTTGCCCTCAACAATTTAGATACTGCATTCTAAAAGGTAGTTCCTAGATCCTCAGTCTAGGCCAGGCAAACCCCTAGCCTCTCGATCCATATGGCGCAGGGGACGTCAGTCAGAGTCTACTAGTGATCACCGCCTGAAGATCCGCTCTGCGTGGCTAGTCCCAAAAATCGAAAAAACCCCCCTTTGCTTAAGAACATGATAGGAGGTTAGACACTATCTTCTAGTCAAGCTAAGATTTAAGAGGCTGTAGACAGGTTAACCTTGAAGATATACAAATGTGAAGGGCCCTGCCTATCTGGCATAGTAATACAGCATGGGATGGTTCAGTTTCTATGGTCGGGGTAATGAGCATAGATCTGCTTGTTATATGGTGTATTGACACATTTCCATTGGCATCCTTATACCTAGTACATTGGGTGAAAATAGTATTTGGTAGGTTCTGCCTAGCCTGATTGCCACTGCAAGTGATCTAGGTTGTGGCTGAGGACCGTTAAGAAAGTAGGTGGTTAGCTTGGGCATAACACTGGGGTAGATTGCCATCGTGCCAAAAAGTTCACTTGTGGCTTGTGTAGAATTGAGATTGCCTTACCCTCCTTTTGGCCTGTAATCATACTAGCACTATTGGGTGACCATAGAAGAACTGCCTACCAATTATAACAAAGACTCAAGCAGAAGGTAGGCCGGGCCCATGTGGTAAGGGACTTTAGCGACAAGTTCGTAAAAACGAAAAAAAAAATCAAAAATGTTTAGAAGCCTCCGGCGGGGCTCGAACCCGCAACCTTGAGATGACTATTTGATAATAGACTGGAATAGGAATTAGTATTGATGATAAGGTCTGATCTTCAGATGTGATTGGCCTTACAGTCTCACGCGCTACCGATTGCGCCACGATGGCTCGCTTGGTTGGAAGCTGTTCCGTTGGTGATATTATATGATACTGAAGAACTTTCATACATAGAAATGAATCAACAGTGACTTCCACACCCCATTTATGGAGTGTAGCAATGTAGATGAGATTATGATAACAATGATGAAATAGTCTTGTCAATTTTTGCTTCAGTTGAGGTATGTGTACAAGCTGTATGCCTGGACAAATACTTCACATACCCACCGTTTCCTGTCGGAACTTCTAGAGTATTGTTACCGAAAAATATATTGAGCGCCATAGTCATAGCTTAGATTTGAATAACTAGCTTGAACTGGCTCTTGCCAATTTGCTGGACTTCTATCCTTGCTGCTGATCCATCTTACCATTCTGTCAGTTGGCATCGCGCTTTCCTCGGAGAGCAATGTCTGTAACATATGAACATAGAGGGTGTATTCTCGTTTTGATTCCTTTACCTGCTTTCTTTTTTCTCTACCACCCTCTCTTATCACAAGCATAACATCATATACAGACTCATTTTGTTCTACTGTCTATATTATCAGATACACCTCACCTACCACCAACTGAAACACCTCAAAAATGCACATCGGTCGGCTTCTGGTCGTCGCCGGCGTCGTAGTATGCTCATCCGCCCGTAACATCCTGAAGTCGCCCAGTAGAACCCATGGATTCGAAGGAAATAATGACGCTTTTCAAGCCTCAGTAAAGCGGGATATACAAGCCAGATGTGGCCCCGGCTTTGGCAGGTGCTCTGACAAGAATTGCTGTTCAACTGCTGGCATGTCTTCGCCTGCTATATAAGAAAAGAATCAAGGCTAACAACATCCCAGGCTACTGTGGCAATACAACAAACCACTGCCGTTCACCCGATTGTCAGATCAACTTTGGCTACTGCGACGCTCATATGACCCCCGGCGGTCCCCCGACAGATGACATCCCTCGAACTAAGATTGGCAAGGTCCCATACGGTCCCCAAGTCATCCGTTCATGCGCGGCGCCAGGACAAGTGGCCCTGACATACGACGACGGTCCAAACAAGTACACTCAGAACCTTCTCGACTTGCTCGACAAATACGACGCGAAGGTGACCTTTTTTATCACCGGCAACAATAATGCCAAAGGACCCATTGATACGCCGGGAATGCCATGGGCATCGTTGATCGAGCGCATGCACCGTACGGGACATCAGATCGCGAGTCATACCTGGTCTCATCAGGACCTTAGCAAGATAACGCCGGAACAACGTCGGATCCAGATGTTGTGGAACGAGGTCGCGCTTCGCAATATCCTGGGCGGCTTTCCGACATATAT
This sequence comes from Aspergillus leporis, assembly GCA_009176345.1. NCBI lineage: Eukaryota > Fungi > Ascomycota > Eurotiomycetes > Eurotiales > Aspergillaceae > Aspergillus > Aspergillus leporis. The sequence continues at coordinate 68,922 of ML732198.1, read as the reverse complement.
GCGGCCCCCGTATTCAAGTTGCACGGTGGAATCGGGCTGTTTGAAGGATATGGGTGCGCTGGGGTACCACGTAATTCTGTACGATATTGATACCGAGGATTACCGTCACGACAGCCCAAGTGCCATTCAAGGTTCTAAGGATATCTTCGATAGGAATCTGGCTCGAGGAAAGGCGTCTGATAAATCTTGGCTGGTTATCGCCCACGACGTGCACGAGCAGACTGTTCATAACTTTACGGAGCACATGCTGAAGAGAATCTCCAGGGATGGCTACAAGATTGTGACTGTCGGCGAGTGTCTTGGTGATCCTCCAGAGTACTGGTACCGTATGGACGATGGGTTCGAGGACAGCATCCTGCGGAAGGCAACTGATCCGGCTTCCGCGCATAAGGTTATTTCTCACACTGGCCACTGCGGCGCGAATGTTACGTGCAAGGGTTCGAAATTTGGAGCATGCTGTGGTAGGGACAACGAATGTGGGAATACTCCTAAGCATTGCGGAATCGGCTGCCAGCCCAGTGCTGGCCGTTGTATGGATGTTCGACACACAGCCATTGTTTACGAGAACGAACCCGCACCTCAAAAGGGTCCCGCAAAATCAGATGCGGGCTTTTTGGCGCGGCCCGGTGTGTATGTGGCGGGTTCGATACTGCTAGCAGCAGCGACATTGTTGGTGTGAATTTTTTGGTGGCTGCACTGGTTCGTGATGCATGATGGTGAAAGCTTGGTATAATGATAAGGACTTATCAATAGGACTATGTTCTACACCAGCTTGTCAGCGTTTGATTCTTGTAAGTAGTTAGCTTATTCTTTCACTAATACTCCTTGTCCCCGACGGTTTGTCCGGATAAAGCCTTAGAAATGATATGGTACACTCGTTAATTGAGATCGGAATTCATGACTCATTTCATTTGACATTAGTACATTCCGTGCCATTGCGGTGTTTTGTATCATATACAATGTAAGAAAATGCCAGTTATCGATAACAGAGTATAGGTAAGCTTGTCGACAAACTCAACTATATGATTAAGATCTAGTAGACCATTGAAAATGTCCACAGAACGAAGGGTCATTGAGCACTGAAAGAGCAAATCACCGCTTAACAATCTTCAACAACGGAGCGATCCTAGCCCTCCGACTCAACCCAACACGATAGGGTACCGTGCCCGTAGAGATCGGACTGTGTTTCCCCGGGCCTTTGCTCGACATCTTGCCTGACTCTTCTTCTGTATTTGAGGCTCCAGTCGTTTTGGGCTCACGATCGGTTTTCTTGGGTGTCTCCGGTGGATTCTCATTTATCTTTAGTGGTGGCGTGGGTTGAGACTTATCTCCTGGATTATCGTGGGGAAGATGGTTGAGGTTGTTGGTTTCTGGTGTACTGTTTTCTGTAACCGAGACCGGCTCTTGGCTTTGTTTAAGGTTGGGATGGGTGGTGTCGGCTGTTGGTGTTTCTTCTACGGCTTGTTGTTGGTCGGATGTCTTTTTTCGCTTGCGGCCGCGTTTCTTGGGTGGGTCAGGTTGTACTTGTACTATTGTTGTTGCTGGGGGTTGCTTGCCGGTTGAAGGGTGTGGTGGCTCGCTAGTATTGGGGAGTTGAGGATTGGGATTCGGGGTTGTTTCGTCGATCCAGATTACGTCGGGTTCGATGTCTGGGTCGTATGTTTTCTTTAGGGTTATGGAGGTTGTTTTGCCGCGTTTGAGTTTCTTCTTTTTCGGTTCTTTTGTTGGTGGGGTTGTGAATTTTATGGGCTCTGGGATCGTTTGCTCTGATGGGAGGTGGTGGTTATTTTGGGGGAGCTCGATGTGAAGGACGCTGTTTTCTGGGTGTTCTTGTGGAAGGATGTTGGATGGAGGCTTTGGCTCGTGTGAGGGTGGGATTGCTTCTGGTTGATTGAGTATAGGGTTGGTTTGGTCTTGTTGGTTCAAGCTGTCGGCTTTCGCATTCTTGGGTGGCCGGCCCTGCTTGCGCTTCTCGGGTTTATTATCGATGTTATTGATTATCTCGCCGGCCTCTGGGACAACTTGTTGAGGATGTTCGTGGTTTTCAGCAGCCTCCGGTACGGTTTGTTTCTTCGGACGACCCCGTTTCTTGGGTTCTGCGGGGATCTCAACAGCGATAAGGCGAGGTAGATCATCGGGACTCGCTGCACGTTGCTGCTGCTGTTGCAAATATAACTGCGGTACCACGTCCAACGCAGCATTGTCACTCTTCGATCGACTGGCTTTGGCCGATAGTAACGATGAGTTCGGCTCGGTATCATGCGGTGAAGAAAGCATATCTTGCATTGAGTTCCACCTTCGCGGACCATGTTGTCCCTCGACCTGTAGGGTGTCGGTGGGTCTCAAGTGTGAGATATTATCGGAACTGGGACTCCGAGATGGTTGTAACGAGGACTCGAAAAGGTTATATGAAGCCGCTGATTGGGAAAATCCATTGCTCGAGAGAACTTGCTGTTGTTGCTCTGCTTCGGCGTATTGATAGGCGATTGTGTCGCTGGTCTGGTACATATAATCCGGGCCACCCTCGTTGTTGATGTATCCCATCTCCCGTGGACCGACGATCTCAATAACTGGGACAAGAGTCATTTCATCCGTAGGCATCGTATTAGGCTGCGACGGTACTGACGCAGCAGTCTCGGGAATAAGCTGTCGACCAGCGTATTGAGTTTCGTCATCATCGAAAAGTCGTCGCTGTGCAAGGCCAATCTCCGTCATCATTGACCCTTACATTGTTAGTAAGGTAAATACTATACGCCTCCGATAAGGAGGACTGCTCACCAATCGATCCGCCGCCGCCCACCTCATTCGGGATCCATCGTTCTTCTCTCCGCTGCTGCGAGGAAGATGGTCCAGTTGGTGCTGCTTCCTGAGATTGGAGGAACTCGTCGAAATTGATCGTGATCGGGTGATTGGGCTCTCGCACTTGTGCCCTTACGGGGATACTTTGTATGTCTGAATTGAGGGTCAAAGTGTTATCGGTCTGGTGTGGTGGGTTGGCGGGAGGAGGGAAGTCCGCCGCCAAGGGATCGTCGTCGTCATCGGAGTCTTGAATTACACGGTGGTGGGACATTGGTCTGGCTTATATCTAGTAGACGAAGGGGGGTCCTATTGCCACAAAAAAAAAGGTGTTGCCCGCTATGCATTGATACGGGACATGGAATGGCTTATCACGCGTCGTGATCGATTGGTTGCGGAGCAGACGCGCGGGCACGTGATGATAAGACGGCCATCCCTATCACTTATCATTTGGTATCAAGGAACGAACTGACTGGAATTGGGTATGTCTGTGTGAAACAGGAAATCTAAATACAAGAAGGTATCATGATGTAGGCATTACAGACATTTCATCATTCCATGGTATTCTGCGGCCGCATTACCCCCCTGCCGAAGAACTCACTGATAACCCGAAATCCGTCCTTAGACCGTTGAAGTTCCCCTTTGAACAGGTCATGCTGATCCGCCGACTCAACCTGTCTCTTGCGGATAGCTCTGATAGTGGAGTTCTGAGGAGCGCAGACCGGGCATTCGGCATCCTCATCGACCTTGTTCAGACACCGCCGGTGGAAAGAATGCTTGCAGAGGAAATGAACCGTAGGGAGATCTAGGACTCCACCACAAGACTTGAGCGCACACCGGCGAGCTTGAAAAACAACTGGCTTGCTGCCCAATTGCTCTAGCTCCTTTTTCTTGTTCTCAGTTTCAGTGCGGTAGCTACTTATCAAGCGACGGTTCTACAGGAATAGTTAGTTAATATCATGGAAGTTCTCACAGCCGTTAGACTTACAGTGGATATCTCTTTCCGTTCCCGCTCGATGTTATCGCTCAAATACTTCTTCACTCGGCCCATGGTCACCACTGCGTTATTGCTGAGTGCTTGGATGACTTGAAGCGGCGACATGAGCCCATCATCGTTGATTCGCTTGAGTACAACATCCAACTCCTCGCCAGCCTCTTCAAGAATCTTTGGGCTTGAAGCAAAATACGTCAAAGCATCAACATATAGTTGAGGTTCTTCTGGCCCATATTTTTGCAAAGCTTGGATGGCCCCACGGGTATCCTTTGCAGACGTATATGACCGGAAAATATCCGAGCGAAGGCCTTCCTGTTCCCGCACGAGAGTCGATCCCTCCCGAAAGCCCGAGAGATCGGATAGCAATAAGACGCTGGATGTGGAGATAGGAATCTGTAGAGAGGTCAGCAAATGTACAAAATTGAGGTACAGAACGTGCTCATACATCTTTGCCTTCGATAAGCTTCTTTGCCTTGGTCTCCCACTCTTCCTTCTCAGTCGTGGATTTCTTACGGGATGCCGTCTCCAAGTACATCTCGAATAGAGTCGTATAAAGGTCCACTTTATTTTCTTGTTTCAGGTTGTCTTGATCAATGAGGGCCTCCAAAAATGTGATAAACTCTTGTGGATGACCCACAAAAGACGAGAAGGCAGTTCGAGGTTTTGGGACCTGGTAGTCTGGAGTGTCATCTATTATCTCATCCTCTACTGCGGGTAAAGGTTCAGCTGCCACCGTCTTTGCGCCTGCGCTAGAATTCATCAGGGGGAGAGGAAGGAAAGCCGCCAGACTCTGTAGTGTACTAGTTGACTGCGTTTGTGGTTCGGGTGGAGGTTGGACTTCCGTGATGGGCTTATACTTTCCCTTGTAATATTCAATAAACAATTCAGTTGTTCGTTGAGGGCAATTAGACAGCAAGACACGAGCATACTTCATAAGGTTATTGTAGGCCTTGAATCGGTTAGTGCCATACTACGTAATCAAGCTGTATTGGGCGTACACACCAGTTCAGGATCAAGCCTCCAGATATACTCCACAGCTTCTGCGTACTTTTTGGAATCCTCAATTAAGATATCAATAACCATATCGTTCTCGCCATACTTCGTGGCCAGGTAGGCAGCTTGCTCATAGTAGCCGCCCTGACGGCACATGGCAATAGCTGTTTCCAGATCGAACTTCAATTCACCAGGAGCTTTTATAAACTCATCTAGTTTGCCTGTGTCTTTGAGTTTCGCGTAGCAGTTCAACAGCAGAGTTGTGTGGTCCACTGTGGCATGGTCATGGTCGTGTAACTCTTCGAGGTACTCGATCAGATTGTGAATACGCTGCGTATCCAGGTACTGTTCCCACAATTAGTAAATTGCGATCCTGCTATATGAATAAGGTCTCCCTAACCTTCCGAATGACTTGCGATGGCTCCGTATTGTCGATGGCTCGAAGATACTGCTGCATTGCCGTGTCATAGTCTCCCCTCTGGTATAAGAAATCACCATATTTGCGGTAAATAGCATTTTGTTGTAGCGTGTCGACGCCTTTCTTCTGTGCTAAGTTGATCGCTAAGATATAAAGACTGCGCTGATAGAGAATTTCGAGTTTTTGTTGTAGACTCTTCTCACGATAGCGATAAATCTTGACAGTGTTAGCATGGTCAATATTCTAGGAAACGGGTTTGCGTACCTTTCCATCAGTAGTAAGAATGAACAAGTCCCCCCACTCTATGAAAACTTGTTTCACAGGAGACACCAGTGCCTCTGAATGTGCAATGAACTTTAGATCCGTATCTAGCAGTGTGAATGTGGTCGTGCTGAAAATATCATCAGACTGGCTGGCAGCGAAATTTCGTAAAGTACCAGAGTTCGAAGTCGCGGTTTTCGGAGGGCAGACCAGTGCGACATAGTCATTGAAAATGTTAATCGAGTCCTTAGGACTGTCGAAAGCGTAGCTGGGCCCCCGCCCATGTGGTCCATAGGTGTATACCGCATCCTCTCTGGCAACCAGGACATCCCCAGTGTCTATATCCAGAGACATACAGCCAAGAGCGCAGCCCGTGTCTTCAAGAACACGTGCTGGTTGACCCTGTCCTCTACCAGCGATGACCAAGGCTAGTATCCGATTTGTTGTAGAGATGTATAGAATAGTTGTTGGGCCATTATGTATCTCGAGCCCCGTGATGGGCTCTTCTGACTCGAAAACAATACGCTGCCGCGCACCGCGATCATGAATCAAGTCGCCGCGGATGATTGCAACGGACCCATTGGCAAAGCCCACTGCAACTTGCGATAGGTCGGGTACGGCCGTGAACGCCGAAATCTGCCAATACGTTATTTAGCAAGAGTGAAGAGACACATATGAGAGCGCGAACGTACGGGGAACGGTCTTCTAGCATTCTGCACCGGGGTCGTCGATAAGCACCGCGGGGCTCCCGTTTTCTTCTCGGTCTTGTCCAGAGCCCAAACTTTCAAGGCCGGCTCAGTTAAGGCGTCATCGGCGATGGTAACAAGCAATGATGTTCCATCTACCTGTTTGATATGCGTTATGGGGCCGCCGTCGGATGCCTTGAACGAACGCAGGAGTTTGAAGGAAGACGAGATGAGGTGTATATAGCCATCGGTGGCTCCGAGGAAGATGTTCGATGAACCGGTACACAGCGATGAAATATCGGACTAACTCGGGAGTTCTCTCATTAGCATGTCTACATACTAACGAGTCGGTAGTAATGGCGTACGCTGAATATTGAAGAGCTCTCTTCAGGCAGCTTGACGGAAGAGACGTCGAAGAAGTTGAAGGCTTTCCACTGTGTAAATCCAGGTACATTAGTGAGTTGACTTGCAACAGATGCACGGAATAATACATACTGATGTTAGAGCCATTGCAACGCGGCCCACACCATGGACCGGTAACAGCAAGTTTGGATAGGTTTGGTTTGATCGGTTCAGTACATTATGTTGTCCAGGTCCGGAGGTGTACTATCGGCCTAGTCCTAAACGGGGGAGCTCCGCCGCGCTAGTTTATCAGATCACAGACATGTTCCTTCTCCGCATCCATCACCCTTCTACCTCCTCTAGATCGATTCCCAATAATCATTTATCCGTTAGATTGATGAACAATCGGGGAAAATAAGTACTCAATGCAACTGAAAAGAATTGCCAATTGAAATAATTCTACTTCTGAAGCCCCTTTATCCATGTTGTGATATCGTATTGTAGGGTGGGCCCATTAATGTTGCTGTAAGCATCTATCATGCTAGTAACTAACATGTATACATAGAGACGTGCGTGTATCTATATGGAGAAAAAGTAATAGAGACAGTAAGATTAACTTATCGTATCGAATCTATTTGCATTGTAATAGAACCTAAAAGAAACAACCCAAACATTTCTCCAAGTTTTAAGGAAAGTCCCACCTGGGGGAATTACATCACTTGAGGCCACGCCGGCAAAAGCCGCTCCGAAGCTGGCTCTTTAGTAGTCGTGACAAGGGCATGTCATCATCCGATCACATCCAGCCTCCTCTTTCTCCTTCGCGCATTCTTCTCCCCCTTCCCAGCCATCAATCTCACCTCAATTGCTCCAATTTCGCATAATACACCACTTATCACTGATCCTCAATACCCTCAATTAATATCAAAAATGGTCTTCGCTCGTGCTAACCTCCTCCGCGTATCTGCTCGCGCTGTCGGAGCTGCGTCTCGTCGGCCTGCTACGCAGCAATTCGCTCGCCGCACATACGCCTCCGAATCGTCGCACAAAGTCCAGAAATCCAGTGACCTACCATGGTAGGTCGCAATCTGCCCCTTTCTGCAACACAGTGATGGAATTGGTAGATCGCGATGCCAATGCTAACCCCAATTGACTACAGGATGGTAGCCTCGATCGGCTTGGGCGTGCCGGCAGCTTATTACTTGATCTCGTCGGGCCCTGAGAAGACACCCCACGGTGCTCACGGTGACCAACATGAGGCCGTCAAAGAAACGGAGAAGAAGGAAGAGGCGGCCCCCGCTGGAGAAACTGAGCCTCAGCCCGATCGCGATGCGGAGCAGAAGGTCGACATGAAGGCTTCTTCTTCGTCTTCGTCTGAGGAAAAGTCCGATCAGAAGGGTGGATCGTTCGGAGAGCCACCGTCTAATGTTGATAAGGTACGCCTTTCTCCCTGTTTCTGTGTTCCTTCACCTTGACAGGAGCCGGGTTTGGTTTGTGACTGGAACCTTGTGGAAGGCGATCAAGCTGACAGGGTTTTTAAATAGGGTTCTGCCCGGGGAGAAGCTGGAGGAGCAGCTAGTATCTCTGGTAAACAGGAGGGCCTCTCCAATAAGGATACTGACAACCCTTATGTGAATGAGCCGGGAAAGAGTGTGAAGGGTGAGGGAGAGACCGAGACGGCTAAGGTAAAGGGAACTGTTACCCCAGAACGGCCTCAGCAATGATCGATAATCGTGGCCTGCTGTTCTCTGCGTATCTGTAAACGAGCATTATGGGACATAGCCACTTCGGTGGTTCTTAAAGCGAAATATGAAGTCGATCCAAGCTTAATATAAACCGTGCTTGTTAGAACATACAGAGACTTTTTGGTATCTGTGGCAATATATGAGCTGCCTGGTAACATTCGTCGTTCTCTTAAGCTTGATATCAGCTACTGGAAGCGAAATGAACCTGAAATCTGAACGTCGCCCAACAATCTGTCGGCGCGAATCTATTATTATGATTATATGGTGATTGCGCGTAGCCCTCCCAAATCTTCCCTCCTTTCCGATAGAAAGCGCACATCCATGGCATCGTGACTATATCCATTCAGCTGTGTCAATGCACAACGCCAGACGACCAAATATATAAGAGTAAAAACAACAAACGTGTGCAGCGAAGCGAATCTCGTAGACCATAAGCACCGATGACAACCATGCAAAAGCTTCTCTGAATCATAAGCGGCTCGGATAGACCGCCACATGAGAAGATTGATATGAAATTAGCTCACTGAAGCCTTCGAATCGAAAAGCTCAAGAGCCGAGAAAGAGAAAGTATCTTGAAACAGAAAGATGCCGCATAAGAAAAGCCCTACCTTGAGCGGATTGAACTCTAGTATAGCATCTTCTATCGACGGCCACCAGACGGCTTATCGTTGAGCGGCTCGCCATTCACCAGAACTTGCGGAGCCTGGTTCTCCTTGCTGACATTCCGAGCAGTAACGGTGGGCACTTCTTCAGTTCCAGTGGCCCGAATAGCGTGGCCGTTCCGCTGCTCCTCCTGCTTTTCTACTTCCTCGTCTTCGTCGTCACTCCGCTCATCCTTTCCCACACTGTTGAAGACGTAGTTCTTCAAGATGCGCAGGATCAAGAAGAGCCAGAAGAGGTTCACTGCTTGCAAGCTCGCGAGCAGAGCGAAGGTAATGATCTGACTAATCCAGCATTTATACTGCTGGGTCTCCCAGTTCAGCTCGTAAGGGCCAACGGTTCGGAATTCGGTCAAAACCGCCCAGAGTATCTTCAAGTTCAGGACGTGACGGAGGTAGACCCACACGGCAATGAAAGTGCCGAAGTAATAGGGCGTAATGGCTGAGTCGAGATAGTTCAAGGTTTTGGAAGTCTGCTGCAATTAGTGCCTGTCACCGAAGAAGGGGTCCCTGACGCATGCGTACCGCGAGGAAGAAATCAGAAATATCGTGAGTGATGTAAACGGCAAGGCCCATATAGGTGAAGTGGAACCGGTAGCTCAGACCGATAAGAGCCAAGGTGATGATGTGATGTCCGACCAATTCCTTGAAGTCCTTTCGGGGCTTCTCTAGCTGAAGCATGAGCACGATGGCTTGCTGAGCCCAGTAGCTCGCCTCGAGCAAATAGTAGGCCTTGAATAACGCCTCATGCTCCCGGTGCGGGAAACCCTCGAACATGGCCGTTGTGTTGAAATACCAAATGTCAGAGCGGTACATCACGTACAGACCGAATGGTCCAAAAATCGCAAAATAGATCGCCGTGTACACCTGCTCCATGAAGCGCGCCGTCTTGCCCTTGCCGCGGATTCCGCAGTATGCGGCCCAGGGTCGGATAATGCGCTGCATGATGAATTCCCGAGTGAATGACAAGACAATGGTGTAGAACGAGACGAAAGCGATATCCTTGGGACCTTTTCCGTACATGACCGGGCCACCAGGAGTTTTCGGAGATTGAGGGTAGGACAAAAAGATGGCGCTATGTAGCGGATTGGACGGAGTTGGGTTGACTGCGTACAGGGCGAGCAGGACAACTAACATAAGGAGCGGCAGAAGCCATGTGTGCTTCAAACAAGTGTCTCCAAAGCGACGGAGTGAAGACCTGGCTTTGCGACGCTTCGATCGCGATTTGGACGACTTCTCGGACGCCTGCAATTCCGTGGACTGGAGTGAGTATGGAGAGCGAAGAGGAAGCCAAGCCAAGGTGATCGAGTGCTGCGCAATGAGTCGATATCATACCTGGTCCCATTTTGGAGCTTCTCCCTCGATCGGACTGACCTCGTTCATGGTCGACATTGCCGGTGCGCTGGTGTCACCCCGGATGTCCGCACCCAAGTTACTCGACTTCCGGGCGCGAGGCATGGTCAAATCGAGTGTGATGAGCAAACTTGGCGAATAGAGATAAGATTTTCCTATGAAAGTCCACTTTTGCTCTCTCCAGAGCGACCGAGGTCAAACTTCCGTGGTTGTTGAGATACACGCGGGAGACTCCGCCGAATCGAATCGGAGCGGAATGGAGGAACGGAAGAAGATAAGGGGAAGAGGAGGAGATTAAAGGAAAAAGAGAAGGACAAGTTTGAATGCCGGAGGGAAATTCTACCGTAAAAAGCCCTGTGAGTTGGGGTACGAGTACGAGACACCTAATTCATTTGATGTTCAAAACTTTCGTCAGTCCAATCCAGGGGGACTTTTTCAAAACCTTTTTTTTTTTTTTTTTTTTTTTTCTCTCTCTCCGCCCCAACTGCTCCACCGCCATCGCAGCCATTCAGCGATCAACCGGAATCCCGCCCGACTAGTACTACGTACCTGTCTAAGGTAGGTAGGTTATCTTCCATCTCATCTATACATACACTTGATTTTTCGTGCATGGTAGATTGTTCGTATTACACTCGGGGTTGCAGGCTCTTTCAGGACAGGCCATAACCTACCTATGTAACATCTCCAGGTCTTCCCTTCCTAGTGTCACCGTCATCCGCTCCAACATGTTCTATCCGGTCGCCAAGACTCCTAAAAGTTGAACAGGCCCACATAGGATCAGCGGCATGCTATTGAGGCGAGCTTTGAACCGAGGACGAATTACATCGTGGACAAATTTTGAAATAGTGACCTCACATTCTCGATTGGGACCAGATTGCTAGTCATTCTTATTTGTATGCATATATACATGATATATTGTGGTCTAGAATGATAGAGGACCAGAGATCTGACACATTCTGAAGATACTAGTTGCTGTAACGTTCCAAGCACACCTGCTAACCGAAACAAGATCTACATGCACCCGTATCTAGACCTTAAAAGAATGACAGACTTCTACAGTGGTCGGAGAGCCATTTGCCGGTACATACACCAGTAAAAGAGCTGGTCGCATCAGCCTCGCGGACCGACTGTAACTGTACCTGTTGACATATGAGGCGTCCCATATATCAGATGGTCCTTGCTCAGCATCCCACAGAGTGTTCCGTCTTCTCCTCAGCTAGATCCCTAGTTAGGAATATCAAGCATCCTCATCATTCTTGCTCTCAGTGTACCATCTGGTCTAGACGCATATTGTTGACCACTAATAGCACATATTTGCTTGCATATGGACATAGGGAAGCTTTACAGTTATTAGTATCGAGAATCTATATTAACATGAGACTGGTAAGTAATTTAGTGAAGTTGAGGGACTTGCTCTATAGTGTCTTTTAGACTTGCTGGGAACAATTTTCCTCCTACCTTGGAGTCCAACATCGACTACTCTGGGGATGCGCTCATTAGTGTCAAGGCCCAGGGAGTGAATAGTCACTAACATCCAGATGGTGTGATAAACACCAGCTGGAGAAGAAGTCGGAACCACTCGCCAACACATGCGATGTAAATTCAGAGTGTATGGTGACTGAGGTCATCTTAAATGTCAGATGGGGCGATCTCACCCTCCGTCCCCTTGTGAAGCATAGATTGACCACTTGTACGGTCATCTCTCGGACGACCTTGATGGCATTGTTCTGCATTACTAATGCTCGGCCAATCTTCCGTCACAGCGGCACTTCTAGCCATGGAGCTGCATATGCATCTTATCGCGGACAATGGTGCGTCGAATGGCCTATGGGGGCTTGGCACGTGTTCACTTTGCTGCGCATGATTCACACACCCTAATTCAAGATGTGTACCCCGCAGCGTTTGAGGGAAGAGTCGACAAATGCTGGCAAATGCTCGCTGGGGTGGTCGACACGCAAAGGTCCACTACGTTTAAATGTGTGTTCCTAGGGCGCAAGCCGTCCGGCAAATGGATCTGAAATATGCAGTCAAGGGATTCGGCGGTGCCCATAGCGGCAGACACTTATACAACACGATAGGGGGCAATGACAATAAGGTGGACTTTTTCCTTATGAAAGCGATCAAAACGGAAGCAGAAATATCGATAGATATGCACGTGTTCTTCACTTGCCTAGCAAAGACAACGACGATCATGATGTGTCTTTCTATGTTCCCGAAAAAGAGGCGGCGTTTCTTGATAAAGTCATGGATTGCCTCCCATGGTCTCTGCTTTCTTGGCCAGTCCACCGAGGGCGCCGTAATATACTTGTTGGGTTTGCAAAGGACCGGATGGATTCGTGTCGGGATCAGCTGGCAGAAACACTTCGCTTTGCAGTGTCAGAGTGACCGGAGAGGTTGGAGTCCAAAGGCTGGAATCCTCAATTCGTCAGGGACAAAATGGCAGATATGGCAGCAAGTGCTGCCTTAGCGGATCGCGGAAATTCAGGGGACGTAGTCAGGATTGTGACCGACATCGCACTCACCTTATGGGACGGCGAACTCTCAGCACTGGATGAAACAACTTTTTGGAGAGGACAGCATCCCCACCAAGCTCTTCTGTTCTCATTCCTATGGCTGTCATTGCTCTTATCAAGTGCTTCGTTCTCAAGTAGAATAATGATTTGGATTACAAGATGTACCACGATCTGTCACAGGAAATGTATTTAGGTTTAAATGAATTTGGGGTACACTTGATCCATCAATAAAACACACTCAGAAAACTAAAATTTTGCGAGATAGCCAAACGCGAGGCCAGTGGACTGCGTGATTTGGGTACGAGTGCCGGGATACAGTTAGTAGTGCCTGATTGGCTTCCGTTCTGGAGGGAAATAGAAGGTCAGTGCGATCTCTCGGTGCGTGTAGCTTAGTTCTCTGTACTCTAGGACCTCGATATTGCTTGTCATGTTATTCATCATTCCTGACAGGGAGTAGTTGACATCACGGATGATGCTAATCCCTGCCAGTGCTATATACATGTCGCCTATCATTCGACGATAAAGGCGTAACTCGTTCGTGTCTCATGCATGAATATGCATACTAACGACCCAGGAAAGCACAGCGCGTCTGAAGATATATTAAAGTACCAACCATAAACCTGCATTTCCAAATGCAGAGAGGGGAAAAGTGATGGTTGGAGCCACCCTAGACTATAGAAAGCATATACCTTATAAATTAAGACAGAAGATAAAAGCTCTCGGGCAGCTCCGGAGATATTCCTTCCATATTTTACTTTTCTGCAAGCATCTAGCTACCTCTTTTCGCGCTGGTTTTTCTTAGCGTTGAATGCTCCTTGACTATGGAATCCGTATCATTGCTGCACCGAGAAGGACTCAAACATGTACTGGAGATTGACTTGTTCCACCTAGGAGGCTCTGCAGCACTCCTAGGGATCCTCTTGCATACGACTATTTTTCGCACGTCCTTCCCTGTCGAAAAACACATGTATAACCTCCTCGGACTATACGCCGCAACCATCCTCTCCCTATCCTACGCATACCTATCACTCACCGAGCTCTCTCCGCTCCAGGGGCTGGGCAGAGTCAGCTTGATTGCTATCTCATTCAATACTGGCCTAATAAGTAGTATGAGCATTTACCGGTTATTTTTCCATCGCCTTCATCACTTTCCTGGCCCTTTCGGCGCCAAGCTCACTCGTTTCTACGATGCGTCGCTGGCTGCAAAGAACGTACAATACAATGTAGAGATCAGGAAACTCCATGAACAATACGGCGACTTCGTCCGAACAGGTAAGTCAGCAGGGCTGAGAAACCTGGATCCTCTGCATAAAAGTCGCTTCTTGACTGTGGTACCCTGATAGGACCCCGTGAGATCTCCATTCTTCGCAAGTCAGCCCTACCTCTGATATACGGCCCTCAAACCGAATGTCGCAAATCAACCTGGTACGATCAGCTCTATACTGATACCAGGAAGGTTTGCATGAACCTGAGTCGCGATTCAGATGACCACCGGAGACGACGGAAGGCCTGGGACCGAGCCTTCAGTATTAAGTGTTAGATTACCCCCTGGCACAAGCCTCGAGGCGGTAGACAATTACTAACGAGCATATAGCCATTGGGATCTACGAGCCTCGTGTCAGGGCGCAGGCGGACAAACTAATTTCCCAAATAGAGGCTAACATAGGAAAGCCGCTCGATGTGACGGCTTGGTCTATGTTCTTCAGCTTCGATATCATGGGCGATGTCGGATTCGGCAAGGACTTCGGTAACCTTTCATCAGGAAGAGAGCATCCGGCTATCAAGGCTGTTCACGACCACATGCTCCTTATTGGGGTTGTGAGCCATGTCCCCTGGCTTTTGAACCTGCTTGGTCGAATCCCTGGCGCGGCGGCTGGGTACCGTAGCTTCTTCAGATGGTGTGCCGATCAAATTGAGGCCAAACGGAAGGTACGTAACAATCGCCTCCTCCCGCTGCGATCCAAATCTGACCCCAACGGCTAACGTACATCTTTCTTTCTGTTATAAAAGTCCTGGGATAGCGGGTCATACCCGCAGGACATCATCTCATGGATACTGAAAGCGTTCATAGACAATGATGTTTCCGCTCCACCCTCAGAGCTTGCTCTCCATGATGACTCGCGGGTGGTCGTCGTAGCAGGAAGGTCTGTACACTGTACCATCACCCCCTCTATAAGGCACACTCTAACTTAATTTTTAGTGATACAACCGCAATATCACTAGCAAACACCATCTACTATCTTGCCAAACACCCAGGAGTCCTTACCAAGCTCCAAGCTCAGCTTGACGAAGTAATGCGCGGCGGACCAGAGGATTGGACATACGATAAAGCCAAGCGAGTCACATATACCGACGACATCATCAACGAAAGTCTCCGTCTCAGACCCGCCGTAATGACAGGCGGATACCGTGTGACTCCTTCCCGCGGCTTACAGGTTGACGAAGTCTTCATCCCGGGCGATGTCAATGTTTGCGTGCCGCCTCAGTTAATTCATACTGACGAGAGATACTATAAGGCACCCAATGGCTTCATTCCCGAGAGATGGGGCGAAAGGAAGGTGGAGATGGGTACTGACGAGGCTCCTTATTATCCTTTCTCTATGGGTGAGTCCGTCCTCCCTATTTTGCTTGGCCATTGATGGCCTCTTATAGAGATATGACATGTGCCAGAGGCTTTTGCTGACATTCTGAATTACTGCAGGTGCATACGGTTGCGTAGGCAAGAACCTAGCCATGCTCAGTCTCCGTATTGCGGTTTCTAGACTGGCACAACGATACAATATCACGTTCGCACCCGGGGAGACGGGCGAGACATTCATACATGGCGCACAGGATGCATTTATTACGGTTTTACCTCCTTTGCAGGTCGTATTCCAGCCGCGATGACTACGGACAGTTTGCATGTGTTTACAACTAGGTATGGGGTTGTGTATAGAAACTTTAGGATATGAATGGGTGCGTCATAAGTTTTGTATCTTATTACCCAATCCTCATCTAGATTTATTTCATATTTCCCTCCTGAGGTAAGTAACTTCCTCTGGACTCTAGCTACACTGTCTTCGAGTCAAAGGAGGCACTGGGTAGGTTTCGTGTCACCTTAGCCTTGCGACTGATATAGCACATACAAGGGCTCTGTTTCTTGATGCTAAGCGGCATTACTTCTCTTGGCGGGCGATATATTCTTAGAGAGATGGCTCACATAAGTCAAGGCTTATTTATTCACTTATTAATCAAGTTTAACATTCATATAGAGCCGTTGGCTATGACAGACACATATTCCTAGGCAGTGGCCCTAGGCCACTGCCTCCAGATGGTCCCTAGAGGCTCTACCAGTCCCTTCTATATTTGTATGTTCATTCTGGTCCTTTTCCTCGCCCGAGGCGCCTGTCTGCGCTTCAAGGCTTGTTTCTCCATGTTATCCATTTACATCGTTTCTCCCAGCAACTTGTGGTGGGTTGCTTTACACTTTGTGACGAGATAATACTAATATGTATTCTACACTGGAAACAGCTTTATTTTTCGGAATTTATGGCATATAGCCCCAATTATGAACATCATGACTCTGCAAATTTAGGGCGCAGCCTTCTCGCCTTGAGATACTCATAATCCGGCATTGCAGCCCTAACATACTCCTCCATTTTAGCCCCCTGGATTTTCCCAAACTCCTGTCGCCATTTCCGAGCTTCAACTTCAATATCCAAGTTACCTGCAGACTTGCCTGTCATCACGCCCGATGAAGCCAAAAGCGTTGACTTCATCCGCTGCGTGGTGCTCGTGAGATTTTCCCGCTCCCTCTCATTGGCCGGTGACCAAGTGAATCGTAGCCTGGAGGGATCCAGCCCCACGATCTCGCAGAATCGAACCAGCATGGCCGGTTCGCCCATGATATCATCCGCCTCTAGAACAATCGGCCACTGGGTTCCGGGATCATGATTGTTCTGCGCTGCATACCAGTCATACAGAGTACGAGACCAGTGCATAGTCGCCGTGAGCTGTAGCAAGTTTTCCTTCTGCTTCGTCACCTCCTGTGCCTCGATGTCTAACGTCGCGCGGTAGAACGAGGGGAAAACCATGGCCGGATGGCGGATGAGGAAAATCGGCTTCCAGCCCTGGAGGAACTCATCTGAGAGAAGCGTCTTGTTTGCTGGTGAGTGGGTCGAGCGATCATGGCCAGGGATATCTACAGTCCATGGGGGTTGGGTTGTGCCCTGCTGTGGGAACAGGAAATTTGTCTTCGCCACCGGGTTCAGCATGAAAAATATGTGCTCTTTGACGAATACTGCTCGTCCGAGGGGGCGCGCTTCGGAAATATGTTTTTGCATTTCGTCGAAGCAGGCTTGATAGGCTTTCTTGAGTTGTGCGGCTTCGTCCTTGGATAGCGTGTCTACGTGGCCTCTTTCGGCGCCTAGCTTGACGGACTCTATGAATGCATTCATGAAGAAGTAACCTCCATTGGGCGCTGGATGAATATTCTCGTGCTTGTCAAGGGATAGGATATGTAGGAGGAGATTTGAGCAGGTGCGTGGGTGGGAGAGGAGGAAGAATTTAGGCGCGGCTGGTGAGTTTGCCTTTGTCATTTCAACGAATTTCGAGGTATAATTTTGATGATCTAGCTGTGAGGATGGGATGTCTCAACATTTTATTGAGGTGCTAGCAACAGGGGGCGCTCCCATGATGTCAGGCCATCAATTTAGACCTATTGTTATTTAAAAGGTGTAAAGGGGGTAAATATCACCTTACATTGAAGTATGTACAGTATGCTCCAGTAGAGCCTTGCAGATTTGAATATGTTTGCTAAGTGGAGAGGAGACAGTTTACATGTTATTGCATACTCTGTTCTACGAGCTTCCACAAGCCAATAATGAAGACGCGGTTCCCTGCTCATGCTCCTGTGAGTGTAGTGAATATCATGTTGATCTTGAATGAAACAAATCCGCTCAAGCTGGCTGAACCGGAGTTTTGGGGTTTTGGGGTTTTGGGGGGGAGGGGGAAGAGGTCCGCAATCGCGTCACCGAACCTAGGCGATTGGCAGATCTACATAGTATTGGGATAGCCTACCACATATTAGCTCTGGGATTATGTAGGGAGCCATGTCATGCTCCCGTGCCCAAGGCTAATAGCCCAAAAGGTCGGCGTCAGCCCAGGCTCTAGAGATCGGCCTAACTACTGTCATTCACGCTACAATTTTTCGATAGGGAATCAGCAGACTGGCTTACTCCAGATGTATGATCCTGACCACTTGGTTTTTTTGGTATGTCGCCCCGCGTCCATTCTTCTCGCTGCAGCACCCCTTCGATTATCGCCCTTGAGATCTCTGGGATGGTAAATTGGCACTTTTCTAGTACTTAATTATAGTTGCACCTATATGAACGGATCTCTACACGACCAATCTCCACTGGTACAGATATAATATATCTCTTTTCGGCTGGCAGGGTGTAATTTTGCCTCTGCAGGCCGAAACAATAAAACATTCGCTTGTATGGATACATTTGACAACCGTTCTTTTCACTGGTTACTCCACCATGAGGCAACCACCCCCCAAAAGCATATCTCAACGTATGACTTTAAAGGGCGTATTTACCCCTAGATGCATAGCTCACAGCGGTTTCCACGAGCAGCCTTTCCCCCTCCCCTCAGCTTCGGGCGCAAGGGGGTTCAAAAAGTAGTTTGACACAGTTCTGGAAAGAATGTCTTGAAGTCATACTGAGTTGTTCGGCTATACCCTGCCATAGGCAGCGACGTCATTAAGCTCGAATATGACTTGCTCCCCTCCATGATAAGGTCATTAAGGTGAGTGCAGATGATAATAGAATCAACTAGTATGCTGCCTGAGTTCCCCAGCCTAACCAAGAAAGCCTTTCCCATACCTTGTAATTAAGTGAACTCATCCCGGCTTATCCTTACAGTCTTTTTCAGTCTACTGATGCTTAATGTATACTCCAAATGGCCACATGTGATCAGGCATGTCATGTATTCAAAGAATATTGGTAAAGACAACTTTTGCATGATGTATTTTAGTAGAAGAGTCAGCCCAGGCCGAATGCGACTTACGCATACAACGTAGGGGAGGAACAATATATGCTCAAGTTAATCATAGCGTCGAGCCTTGGTCTACTAGCTTATTCATTATGTTGGAGCCGAATACCCTCAGGCCAAACCTTTGATTTGGTGAGGATCGAATCAACATGATCTTGTACACTAGTTGGATTGCGTGCCTATACCTCATGTATATTATAAACTTAAAGACTGATATAACCAAGAAATCAAAATCTCTAGAGGCCCATAAGTTCCTTGCATTTTTTCAGTCGTTTCGACAGTAAGTCGTTCTTCCTCAATACGCAAAGTGTTAAGAGGATATTCGCAAGCACTCCAGTATCGATGAAGTACAGGAAGAAAATTATGGGTCAGATCGAGCTCCTGCAAGAAAAGCTTTCAACAACTAATACTGGGAGCGAAGAGAGTAGCAAGCTTCTGCCCTCGAAATATCATGTTGCGTGCAAGAGAATGAGTCAATCCTTTTCCGGGTAACGTAATCTCCGGGTCGGACAGCCTGCATAAACTCGCGTGTTTAAAGGTAAGCTAGTGACCCCTCGATGTAACCCGTCACATAATCTCATTGTGATGAACTAGACATTAAACTGGCCTTCCCGGTCTCCCGTCCTTAAAACCCCATCCATATTTGCTCAGAGCACACCATGATAAACACAATGCAAGCGGCACTCGGAAGCGGCCCGAGATATGAGTCGATTACGCCCTTACTTAAGAAACTGGCTCGCTTGGGACAAACCACAGATCCGATCCAGCCTGATGAAATCGCCGAAGCGCTCTATTTACTACTCGACGACAAGTTGACCGACACACAATCTGCTGCTCTTCTAAGTCTGTTGCATCAAAAAAAGAAAGACCAAGATACTGCTATCATCGGAGAGTCTCTCCGTTGTATCATTCAACCAAAGATCGACGAAGCTACCTTGCAGCAAGTTATCTCAACGCGGAGAAAGCCTGAAGGAAACTACCTTGGAGGATTGGTAAGTCAATCCTTCAATTACCAGAACAATACTCCGTTAAGCCTGTATTTAGTGCGAACTCGCCGGTACCGGTGGCAATGCCACTTCAACTCTTGCCTCTGTGGCAGCCACTGCATCGTTCATTGCGTCTCCATTCCTCCTAGTTTGCCAGCACGGCTACATGGGCGCAAACTCACCCACTCCTAGCATGGGGAATGACCTGATCCTGGCCAGTATTAATCCAGCGCCTCCAGCGCTCAGCAACATTACCCCTAAGAACATCGCAGAAGTACTCAAAGAAAGTAATTACGCTTTTCTCCCTGAGCCAAATTTCTACCCAACCATGAAGCATGCAAACTCTATTCGCGAAGGGCTGGGTATTCGCACGATCTTCGACCTAATTAGCACGCTGGTGCATCCTATACAAGGACACATAGAAGCCCGTGTGATAGGTGTGCCTAACCCGGACCTTGGTCCTGCTCTAGCGGAGGCTCTGAGAGATACCGGGGTCAAGAAGGCTCTCGTTGTCTCGGGGCATGGATCTATTGATCAGATCAGTCCGGAAGGGGGAACTTCTTGCTGGATGTTCTCTGATAGTGACACGGCTATACAGCACTTTCAACTTCAACCGTCAGACTTTGGGCTGCTCGAGCGGCCTTTGGACACTGTTAAGGCAAGAGTCAGAGGCGTGCTTGAAGAGGCTGCAACGCTTGTTGATATCTTGCAAGGAAGGCTGTTAGATGTTGATCCAGTCTTGCAGTTTGTACTCATACATGCTGCTGCTCTGTTGGTAACTTCCGGGGTATGCGATACGGATGTTAGTGAGAAACTGGGGGGAAAAGGCGATGTCATCAAGGAGCGAGGACCTGGCGGTCAACGCTGGAAAGAGGGTCTTCGACGAGCAAAATGGAGTATTGAAAGTGGTGAAGCTCATAAAATATTGGAGACCTACGTTCGAGTGACGAGTCAACTATGAGATGTATCGGGTGAGTTATTGTGGTTGTATGATACCTAGAGATAGCGACGAGTAGTTCAGACATACGTGTTGACTGCTGCTGGAGCCCTCGGTATCATTATGACCGTATTGACTTCATAGAAGATACATCCAGTATACCCTGTTGATGCTACTATTGATAACTATGTACCTCCTTGCTACTGATTTCTGACGAACCTTCCCATCGGATAGCACTCTCAACTACACAGGCGAAAGATGATTATGATTCGCGAGGGCCGAGCTGAAAATTTGCTTGTGATTACTGCTGAGGAACATCTGAGCAAATTGAATCCTTATATTCCTCTCAGTAGCCACTATGACTCCACTAGGCAGGCTTCCAATTAAACTTTAGGGGTATTTATCTGTCCACTCTGTCGACTGATGTCAATGCCACGGGCATTTGAGCTAGAACCTAAACGGCGTGAAACCAGCCTACTTCTGGTGGTTGACCGTAACGAACTTGACATCAGGAAGGTCGACAGTCTGCTCAGCGCCCAGGTCAATATGGGTAATTGTTTTCACGTCGTTGCAGCTATCCCCTCCCCATTTGAAGTTGCACTTGTGCCATCCTCTGTCAATCTTGACTTTAGCGCAAGAAGTCTCTTTCAACTTTAGACATTGTCCGCTGCCAGGTGTTCCTTTGATCTCCTGATAGCTTCTGCCACATTGTTGGCCTTTTTTGTGCGCATCGTAGATGACCATTTCCCATTCATCGTCCGCGAGGACTGACATTTTATGGTCGATCGTTTGAACTATCAAGTCGTTGGTGAACACGGCATCAGAAACTGGAATAGCTATGCTTGAGACCAGGCATGGTAGAGTGTTGAGGAGCGTAAGGGCTGTGATCCCGACCTGATTGCATGGCTATAAATAAGAGTGTTTTGCCTTTTGGATATCAGGTTAGTTCTTGCCTTCATCTCGGAGCAAGAGTAAGATACTGTGGATGCTGGGGTATATGACAAAGATGTTTGAGAGGTCGATAGACCAGTGGAAACAAAGGCGCTATATTTGTGTTTGAATTATCCTTCTATTTGCTCAAGAAAGGGTGATCTCGAGCGATTGACAGATCTTTTTTAGTCACAAATCGGATCTCGGTAAAATAGCTATGTCTCCAGGAAATGGGCCATGCGATCGATCATCATCACAGAACCCTACCGATCTGTTAAGTATATGAAAGGATCATATTCCTGGTCTGAAGCTAGCCGTACCCGGATCACACAGTTCTATCATTTTCTGAAATGATCTCTGCTGACCTTATGTTTGATCTTATCTATTGATCCTTTCCAAATACCCAGTTTATTTTGTCCTAATCAATCGTTCAGACCGTCTCTTCTAGAGGCCCAACCCTGACCAGTTTACGCCAGCAAAAAATACATACATTCCTGGATATAACGACCTTGAGCGACTCATTCATATATCCGTAGGTTAACTCAATAATAAAAAGGAATAATGAATTCCGGCTTGACTTAGTATGAATGACTCTAGAGCATCCTGCGGTTCAACTATATTCTTAGATGCGTAATCTTGGGGTATTACGTTGCAATGTGTACTTAATTAGATCGGACGGTGGTCCGAGCCCTGAACTATGAACGGTAGGGCACAAACAATGAACGCAGAATATGTGATTAGGGTACAGAATACAGATGTCTATATTTCGCAGCAGAACCTACAACTGGATCCCGCAATCCATAATCGATTCTGGGCGGGGCTCTATGCGGATTTGCGAACCAAATGGTTTAACTCGAGGAGTGCGCTGAAAGGGAGCGTGGGTTTGGGATATACTAAAATGTAAACGGCTTTGATATGGACGGATTATATTTATGATTTGCCCCCATGACGCGATAGCAATATGCTTGCATCATCTACTTCTCACGGCAAAGAATTTCAAGGAGTTCTATAATGTTAGGGTAACACATTTTAACACCTCGTTGAGGTCGATCCGTGGTCGTAGTTGTACTGGCTTTACGGATCCTAGGTTCGAGCTTTGTACAACTGCAATGCAACACATGGATGGAATCTACTTCTCTCACTTCTGAAATCACCATAATAGATAAGATATGTTAATAATATATATAATACTATGTTATCGTTCTCTCGTAAACATCAACTAATTAAATTCATACATGTGAGTAACAAACCAACATGAATGGAGAGATGTGGTTAGGCTGGTATGGTACTTCCCCCTCTTCTCATTATTACTTTTATTTTTATTTTTTTATCTTTCTTCTTTTGTTCTGACTTTGTCAAATTAAGCAGTTTCAGAATGCTGGACAGTAGTACCGGCAATCTTCTTCTCTTCGTCGTAGCCGACTTCTTCAATGGCGGCACCACGGGAGAACTCGTTCTTGGTTTTCCAGGCGGGAGTGCCAATATATGGCAGACCGTCGGGATTGGTGAAGATGGCCTCGACGTCTTCGAGGGTCTTACCGGTGGTCTCAGGGAACATGAAGTACACATGGATGAACATGGCGGTACAGAAGACGCCGAAAATAATATAGACTTGCCACTTGATGTTCTCGAAGGCAGGGGGAACGAAGTATCCCAAAGCGAAGTTGAAGGCCCAGTTGAAAGAGGTGCACAGAGCATTAGCCTTTCCACGCACGCGCAAGGGGAACAACTCAGGGGGATACACCCATGAGGTCGGGCCCCATGTAATGGCGTAGGACGCGACAAAAAGGTAGGTGCAAGCAATAACAGCCTTGCTTGGAGGACCTTTGATAATCCAGGACTCTGCGGCTGTGTTATTGAGACCACCCGGAGGAGCAGCATGGCCATGTGCAGCCATTAGGCCAGCGTTGGCGTACATCCAGGTCATCATGAGTGCGGCACCAACAAGGAGAGTGGGACGGCGGCCCCAGCGGTCAAGCCACAAGATGGCAGGTACGGTCATGACAACGTTAATCACATACTGAATGCTGGAAGAAACCAAGAGGTTGTTCCCCTCCAAGCCTGCCATCGCAAAAACATAAGTAATGTAGTACATCATGACGTTCATTCCCGTCAATTGAGACCAGATTTGTGTAAAGACACCAACATGAGTACGGTTAATCATGTTCGGCTTGATGAGTTCCAAAAAGGTGACGTCGGCGTTGTTGCGTTCAAACTCGCACATGCTCTTGATTTCCTCGAATTCACGTTGCACGAAAGAGGTGTCTGGATCGCCCTTGCCGTGAACCAATGTGAGGACAGCGTGGCACTCCTCCCAGCGATCCTTACGCGCCAACCAACGTGGAGATTCGGGAAGCAGCATCATTCCAAGGAAGAGAAGGATGGCCGGGATCATCTGCAAACCCCAGGGAATACGGAAGGAGGCAGTGCCCTTGATAAATGTACACCCGTAGGAGATGCTAGAGAGACTCTGTCAGGCTGTGAAAGGTGAATAAGGTCCTCGGCGATTGGACTTACTAGAACATGATCATAATTCCCCACGTAATAGCCCATTGCTGCAAGCCGACGAGGCGACCACGCTTAGTAGGAGGGGCCTATTTGATGGTTAACAATCCGTGTATGTCGACTTGCAGACGTTGCGCCTTGAGGTCATGGTAGTATGGATATCGACTTACAAGTTCAGATATGTATACCGGAACCTGAGCGGAGCAGATACCGACACTAATACCGTTGATGACGCGACCAACAATTAACATGGGGATGTTCTGAGCGGCGCAGACAAGGATACAGCCAATGCACCTATTCGACAATTAGAAAGACACCGAAGAGATTAGCCAGACGGAGCCTACCAAATCACTGAACCGATCATAATGGATGTTTTACGGCCAAGAATATCCGACAAATATCCAGAGCACAGAGCACCTAACCAAGAACCTCCAGCCATCGCTGCGGTTATACCACCCTGGGTGTTTGTAGAAGGTCCTGAACATGTTCTTACACCATCTTTGATAGTGTCCTCTCCTTCGTTGAAGTAACATTTATATGACTCGGTGCCAATAATCGCAGACATTGACGAAATATCGAAACCAAAAAGACCACCGCCGATGACGGCGATGGCCGCAATGACGTATATGTTGCCAATGGCCATCTTTAAGGCAGGACGTACCTCACCACTCCACTTTTAGCAAGATAGTAGGGGGAGAAGGCTACCTGGGAAAGAAAGTAGCCACAGGATGGAGAGGCAGGAAAGTTGAGTAATAAAGAAATTGTAGGCGACTTAAAAGAGACGGACCCGCCTTATTATACCCGAGGGAGGGGAGACGGAGATCTTATGTTTCAATGCCGCATCGAATGACGGGCAACTCCGATCCAAAAGCCCTGATGACGCTTGAGCCTGTACCGACCCGAAGCAACATGGGGATTGAGAAGCGGGCTGCGCGCCATGCAACTCGCGAGATTACTTTAACCTAGCGAGATTCAATGGATTCCAACCGGTGAGACAACTAGGACTCCGTACCCAATCACGGAATAGACATATCATAATGGCGGCCCACGGAACCAGCTCGGATGTTGACAATGACAGAAACAGCAGCTTTCGGCTGTCCGGATCCAAAACGGACGGGTTCCTCATTCAGTAACAATGGGGAAACCTGCGGGGAGGCAACACATGGTCTGGAGATTTAGGGTCAGAGAGGGGATCAGGCCAGAGTAACCAATCCCATGATACGCTGTTCATGCAATTATTTCGAAGGCATGATTCATTGGAAGATCGGACCACGGAGAACCACCTCTCGGGCCCACCGAATGCGACCTTAGGGTAGCCGTTTGGGACAAAATCAAGGACGGGATGGTAGGGTCAGCACAAAGCAAGACTCCGGTTGATAGCGCGAAGACGGATTATTTGACGAACCAGAGTAGTGCCGTGGAGGGATCCGGGGAAGCCTGACGACGCGGGTAACACTAGCGCTCCTAAGCCGATGGGTACGCGAAAGGCAGAGAGTCCGAAAGTGACCTATTGCGCCGATGGTGCGAACACGGCGACTTGCACCCTAGAGGTTACTAGCTTTGGAACAGGCCGAAGACAGACGGATCGACAGATGTGGCTTCCTTTTCCGGGCGTGATGTATATTGATTCCAGAGACGGACATCCCGTTAAAGTCTATAGGTGAGGAGTAAAGAGAAAAAGTGTCCGGAAACCTATTTCTTTATTATCGTTGTTGTAAAAAATCAAGCAAAAGCCATTAGAAAAGAATGCCGATCGCTGACATGCGTACAAAAATCAATGGATTTTCACGAAGGGATACCCAAATCGGACACGAGTACTGCTCCTCGACTGTCCTGGAACGTGCGATGCAAAGCGAAATGACATCTAGGAAACGCGTGGCGGGATCCATGAAAAAAAAAAAAAAAAAGGGTTTCATTACTACGTACAATGTGGTTAGTTTCGTTGGTGATAGCATGAGCGTTGGTGGTTCCAGTCGCTTCCAGGTGGATGTGGAAGAGGAGTTAGGAGGGGCCCGAAAACCCCGGCCAATTCCCCAGAACAAACAATCCCAGACTAAGAACTTTAGTCCAGGCCGGCCGTGCCCCATCGGCAGACGGTTTATCCCGAGGAGAAATTGAGATGGTGGGGAAGAAGAGGCCAAAAGGAGCGAGATTTAAGGTACCACACGGAGACCCCAATGCCTTCCCCAGTCACGAGGACCCCCGCTGATTGGAGGAAAAGGTGCATGTGCTTCGGCCAACGTGCCATTTCCAGAATGGGTAATTCCCACCAATGGAGAAAAAAATAAGTAAAAAAGTATCACCACTCACGAGTCATGACACCAGGGAATTGGCACTTCCAGGTTTTCGGAATTTACACTGCGAACGAAAATAGAAGGAAAATCCTGACTGAAGCGGGACTATAACCCCAGCTTTTTACCCTGGAAAATGGCTCTGTTACCAACATGTCCTGTGTCGGCTCAGGTGCATCCTACCATCAACTTATGCATGCTCCTAGTCATATTCGCAACAATAATTCCCTCATGTAAGCTTAGCGCTACTCTATATTGCTTCTAATATAGAAGACATGCGTAGCAGGATGCAGTATTGCCACGTACTATGTACTATGCGAGGGGCCTCGTATCAGTGATTGGGCTAAATTAACAGGATCATGATATTAACCGAAGACTTTTCCCAGCGTCGGTAGCGTTGTGTCTTGAATCAAGCCACAAGGCTTATGAATGGGGGAACGGAAAGAAAAAATAATAGAAAAAAATTTTCGTTCTTCTTTTCTTTGGTCGGCCCCCACTCTTAGTACTCTCTAAATAAAAAACATACCACACACTCACTACTGGCTAGTCTAGAATCCAAAGTCACAAGCCCAATAATTAATCTCAACCGCGCCAAGGATACCCCGAGATGTTTTCCTCTCTCTCTCTCTCTCTCAAAAGACAGGTGTTCCCTTTCATCCACCTTTTTGTAGTAGTGTTTTTATAAACTATTAGTAATAACTTGCCTCCAGTTCCTGAGTATGCAAATGTCTCAGCGATTTAGCCTATGTATAGTAGACTAGATGGAAGAAAAAATTTTCTCAAGTCAGTCTTCTTCGGTCTTTACCCGAGAATGGTTCACTACACGAGAAGACCTCGGCGATCGTTCAAGTATGAGAGCGCTTGGTGATTGGATTAGTCCACTGGCTTGTCCATCCTGTTACGGTGTGAAGGTGAGATCTCCAATGTAAAAAAGAGATATAGAGAGAGCCTCGACTCGTGATCACGCGAATTGACAGTATTGCCATCACTCATTATCATTAGTGTATCTCATGCTAAATCACATCGTGAACCGTGTTGTAATGGAAAGGACCTCGAGCCTGAGAAATCTGGGTGTTAGGGAAATTAATAACCAATGAAAACGCCGCCGTGAGAAGCCAAGCGACGCCAAAATCCAAGCGCGTGAAGCCGTTAGGGCTTGACGCTAAATCATACCAGCTGCCACTCCGCAATGTAAGCCCATGCCATTCCTACCCGACCGACTTGTTGCCGATATTCTTCCGCCGTCACGCCCCGTGCGTCATTTCGATCCCCGAAGCTGGTAAGTACGGCGATGGCCAATTTCTGGCCGGGAGCGCCCAGCACCTTGGCATCCGGCACGTCGACATACCAGCAGTCTCCACCTCCACCGGGTCCGGAGCCCTGGACATGGGTGAAAGGGATACGGTCCTCTTGCCGACCATCGATGCCGTGAACCATCAGTAAGAAAAGCCCAGGCTTGGCTCGGGTGTGATTCTGCAGGGTCCAATGTTCGCAGATGAGATTAAACTGAAATCGGAGCGGCCCTGGTTGATGGACGGAAATTTGCTTGGCCGCCGGACGGAACGAGCGCTCGCCTAGGCTGTGTTTCTTCGCATCTCCGAATATTGTCGGCTGCTCGGCGCTCAATGGCGAGTCCGGGCTGCCTAAAATGTACTCTTGCCAACTGATCTCGGGCCGGCCATCATCCCGGTAGAAGTGAGATCGGTTGGAAGGGAAATGTCGGAGGCCAAACTCGTCGTTTGAGTCCGTGAACATGGCAGGATTGAATTGCTTCTGGTAAGGGCGCCCTGGGCCTTGGACAGCTCCGGCACCCCAGCAAGCGTCCAACAGCTTCCATTGTCCATTGTCGATTCTCACCGCACTCCAGGCATGCCCGGTTGCTGAGACAGGTGGAAGAGGGGAGCCCGGAGCTGGAGCGTCATAACCGTACCCCTTTCCATGGCCAGAGACTACTACCGCCTCGAGGCCTGCGTGGGTTGCGAGGGCTGCAAATAGACCAGCATATCCTTCACACACGGCCAGTCCTGACGCTAGAGTACTAGCTGGCGTGGAAGGCTTTACGCAATTGTTGAAGAACGAATGAACATCATACTCTATGTTGTGGTGGAACCAAGTAAACAATACTCTTGCTTTGTCAGTGGGAGAGGGGAATGGCGCTGTCAGCTCTCGGGCGAGCCATCCCATATCGTATGACGGCAGATTCTCGCGAGGATATCGCGCCGCGTGAGCATCGGGCGCTGAGAAATCGCGGCACTTTAAGCAAATCGTACTCGATGCTGTAGCCGAAGGAGTGGGATTATTAACGCGAGGTTTAGTCACCTGAAGCTTGGAGAGATCGAGATCCGGACGAGTCGACAGGGGGACCGGTGGTGGCACACTGTTCGACTTCGGCTCTCTTCCAATACCATTCGTACATTGTCCCGAGGTTTCAGCGTTCCGATTTATTCCTGCGAACCCTGAACTTTGAATCTTCTCTAGGGTAGCATTTGAAGGAAGCGGCGGAGGTAGCCTTCTCGTCGGTTGCTTGCCATTGATATCCCCATTTGGTAGAGGTGATTTATCTCTGTTACTCCTAGAGGGCAGTGGCGGAGGACGAGACACAGAGCGGACCCTGTCTGTTGAGGTGCTGTGGATCGACTCTCGTCGAGGGGGTAGCGTGGGACGACCCCGAGAGAGACTTCTGCTACTGTTTGCGGGCGATGGCTTTGGCCGTGTAACGGTCTTCGTCTCTGACCTTTTCGGTGGCAAAGGAGGCAACTTCGTTTCCCCCCATGCAGGCGCACGTACACTGCGAGTGCTCCCAGGGTCGACAGAAGTCGTTGATGCAGTTGTAGTCCTTCCCGCGCTTGTAGATGTGGAATAGGACACATCCGAGGCCAGAGACTCTCTAGATTCCTTCCGGCTAAACCCTGATGGTCTTCGTGGTGGTAGCGCTGGAGCTGATTCGGTTGAGGCCTTTCGAATCGGCAACGGTGGAGGCGCCTTCGATTTTTGACCAGGTGCTGGTGGTGGTCTGGGGACAAGCTTTTGTTGGGCTCCCGCTGGTTCATTTCCGTCGGGGGAGTGATTACCAACAGAGCTATGAGCGACGACCGGAGGATCGTTGATGGTTTGCTGTCGCGAAGGGGCTGGACGCGACACGAATGGGGTCGGTTGCGAAGCCAGTAACGGCGATACGGTATCCTGGGGGCTATGTCCTGCCTGCGCCTGCTTCAGGGCGGCGATCCGTTGCTGAATGGACAGCACTTGTGTCTCTTCCGCCATTGTCTTATGACCGCACTAGACCTGATCGCCAGAGACTGAAAAGGGAACCCAGAAAAAGAAAGTGATAAAAAAAAGAAAAGTGCCGACAAATATCTGAATTAGGTTAATGACCGGATTAGGCAACCAGGCAACTCCGCATCGAGGAACGTCTCGTTCAGGAACACATTGAAAATTGGCGTCTTGTGTGTATGTTTACTGGGGGATGGGAAAGAATTTTTCGGGCAGATGAGGAGAGTTTGAGGGGCCTCTGTTTTATACCCCTGCCCCTGCATCATCGAAAAGCGACTGGACGAGTCGAGGCTGTGACTGTTTGAGCCTCGCGGGGCCAAGTGCCTCAGGTTCTTGTGTTCATTGTTACATTCTTCCCCATTTTAGGAATAGCCCTTTATTATCTAAGGGAAACCCAGTCTAGTTATAATTAAATCTTGCCAGGGGTGAGCGCATTTTGGCAAATCATGTCCCACCATAGACGCTCGGGCTGAATTTTACTTCGAAAATCAATTCGAATGAAAATGAAAGCATATAACTACTAACATAATCCGTTGCCAGCATAAATTGTTAAAAGGTCCTTGTCCTTTCCTTTTTACTTCCGGATTGAAGAAACGGATAGATACCGCACCGCCTTTCTCGAATCCGCTAACATCGATCATTCTGCCTGAACTATGGGGCGGTCTTACGCTTGAATTGGAACACTTCCCCGCATCCTGATAAGTAATTGCACTGCATTTCTCTAGCATCGCGAACGACACCTCTTAGTCGACGCCCCTGCTCTTCGGAACGGAAAAATGGCCCCGGTTATGTGGAAAATCACTCGAGGAGCGAACCTCTGCATACCCGTGAGACAATGGGGCCCGTTCCGTCGCCTTGCATATCCACACACATGAGTCACACCCTTATCAGCAATCAATTATCTTAAAACAAAAAAGCTTGACCCTGTCCATTCAGTTTCGGTTTTTTTTTTCAGCACTACAAAAAATCAAGTCACCATGGAACATCTCCGAGAGACTTTCGCACAATGCCATAGGGAAGGCCGTCCGGCACTTGTCACCTATGTGACGGCCGGATTCCCCACGGCGGAGGAAACCCCCGACATTATGCTGGGCATGCAGGCTGGAGGAGCTGGTGAGACACTACTTATGGAGTCTTAAGAAACCCTCCTAAAAAACTTGAATAGATATCATTGAACTCGGTCTCCCTTTCACCGATCCCATTGCAGACGGTCCGACGATCCAAAAATCCAATTTGAAGGCACTCGACAATGGTGTTACAATCTCGTCGATGTTGGAGATGGTTCGCGAGGCCCGCCGGAAAGGGCTCAAGACACCGGTGCTCTTCATGGGCTACTACAACCCGCTATTACATTACGGAGAGTCTAAAATTCTAGCCGATTGCAAAGAGGCAGGAGTCAACGGCTTCATTATTGTCGATTTGCCTCCGGAAGATGCGATTCAATTCCGCAATGGCTGCACCAAGACGGGGTATGTAACAAGGACCCTAATAATTATAGGTAGCTAATTAGCTGGATGCCTAGTCTCTCCTACGTGCCCTTGATCGCACCTTCCACCACCGAAGGACGCATGAAGACCCTCTGCAGCATGGCCGATTCTTTTATCTATCTCGTGTCTCGCATGGGCGTTACGGGCGCCACCGGATCCCTCAACTCGGAACTCCCTGCCCTGATTCAGCGCGTCAAAGAGCTCTCGGGCAACATCCCTGTGGCAGTCGGATTCGGAATCAGCACGCGCGAGCATTTTCTGAGTGTGACTTCCATCGCCGATGGCGCCGTCATCGGCAGCCAGGTGATTACAGTCCTGGGTGACGCCCCGGCCGGGCAGGCCGCGGAGGCAGTCGAGAACTATTGCTCGCAAATCACGGAGAGAAAGGTCACTCGGGATACCTTGGCCGCTGCGACTCTTGTGGCGCCGGAGACGAGTACGACTGGCCTGGCTATCCAAGGAGAAGCGGCTGCCACTGATGGTCCAGGCCGGTTCGGTATTTTCGGCGGTCAATATGCTCCGGAGGCCTTGACCACTTGTCTGGCCGAATTGGAGGCTGGTTTCCAAGCGGCCCTGGACGATCCGACCTTCTGGGACGAATACAAATCTTATTATCCCTACATGGGTCGTCCCTCTAGCCTGCACCTGGCTCAACAACTGACCGAGCACGCTGGCGGAGCAAATATCTGGCTGAAGCGAGAGGATTTGAACCACACCGGATCTCATAAGATTAACAACGCCCTAGGCCAGATTTTGATTGCTCGTCGGCTGGGTAAGACGGAGATTATCGCCGAGACAGGCGCAGGGCAGCACGGCGTTGCTACTGCCACAGTCTGCGCTAAGTTCGGCATGAAATGTACCATCTACATGGGTGCGGAGGATGTCCGCCGACAGGCATTGAATGTGTTCCGGATTCGCTTGCTGGGGGCAACTGTTGTTCCAGTCGAGTCAGGATCTCGCACCCTCCGGGATGCCGTGAATGAAGCGTTCCGTGCGTGGATTGTCCGGCTGGATACCACTCATTACATTCTCGGTTCGGCGATCGGACCCCATCCCTTTCCGACCATGGTTCGCACGTTCCAGAGCGTGATTGGGGAGGAAACCAAGGCTCAGCTGCGAAACCTAGGAAAGAGTCCGGACGCCGTAATCGCTTGTGTAGGGGGTGGCTCGAACGCGGTGGGAATGTTCTATCCCTTCTCCAAGGATCCGTTAGTCCAGCTTATTGGTGTGGAAGCCGCTGGAGATGGTCTGGACACAACGCGGCATTCAGCCACTTTGAGTGGTGGCTCTGTGGGAGTATTGCATGGGGTGCGGACATTTGTCCTGCAGAACCAGCATGGCCAAATTTCCGACACCCATTCCGTCTCTGCGGGACTGGATTACCCCGGAGTTGGACCGGAACTAGCGAACTGGAAGGAGACTAACCGGGCATCATTTCTCGCGGCCACTGATGCACAGGCTTTCCAAGGCTTCCGACTGTTGAGCCAGCTCGAAGGTATCATTCCCGCATTGGAGACATCCCACGCTGTGTGGGGGGCTATCGAGACAGCCAAGCAGTTGGGACCTGGCAAAGATCTCGTCTTGTGTTTGAGTGGCCGTGGAGATAAAGACGTGCAGAGCGTGGCCGACGAGTTGCCTAATATTGGACCTCAGATTGCATGGGATTTACGATTTTAGAAGCGAAAAGTACTCTCAATGCACTAAGAGAAATAAGGTAGATACTTGAGTAGAGACAAAAACACAGAAAAGTAATGAATCCACGAACTTCAAAGTACAAACCAGCCTTACTCCACTGACATTCCCTACTTAACGTCGGAGTCGGAGTTCATGCATTTAATGGTATTGGAAATCGTTCGCTCGAGTCCAACAGCCAAAGTTGCTCATTATCCTTTATCCAGGTGCTGTGGAACCAAGTCTGTATGGTTCTGACTGTAATTCATGAATAGTTGCTATGTTTACGGACATCCGACTGTTATCGATCTGGGCACGCCTTCTTCTTTTCTTTTTCCCGTTTTGATGATGAATATGTTGTCGTTACGGTGTCAAGTACGTCTATTTGTAAGATCATGGAATCCCTCCCTCGCTTTACCAGACTTTTGCGTGATCTGGATGACGTGAAACCTAGAAAGTCTTGTCGAACTTCCCTCTGTTATAGTCCAGTTACTAGCACTCAAGCTTATGTACTGTAGTATGTAATGTAGTCCATGCCTCTTACCAATACCAAATATAGCATATTATAACTTTTCAAATACCTTATTTATTAAGCCTGCTAATTACCCTAATGTCACGGACTCCGTTGGAGCCCGAATATGTGCGTAACGCATACGAGCAACCTAATAGGGTACTTGCGGGCATAGGCTTTAGCATCGTTCCCCTGTTGATGTTCACATCCCGCGGCCCATGCAAAAGCAGCAAGTTGCAAGACACGTCAGCTAGATGCCGTCAAGTACAGCACCGCAGCTGACCTACCAATCAGTTTGTGTGGGGTACCGTACCGTGTACATATATGCAATCTTTGAGATGTATTCCAATCTTAATCTTTGGTGAAAAATCGACCGCTATTAAAGCACGACACCTAGTCCCACGTGCTTTCCTATTTCCGCCTTCGGGCTTTAACCTCATACCCCGAAGATGACAATTGTTTCATTTTTCGCCGCGAAGTCACTGAGGTCTCTAGTTACAGCTGCTTGATCCTCGCGTTTTGCTTCCCTTCGGCGGCCTTAGCTGCTGCCGCCCATGCCGAATCCCTACAATTGTGGTATCGAGATCTCTGGGCCATTTTCTCGTATCCAAATAAAATTTTGCAGCTTCACAGCGATGTTTTTCGTCTACGTTGCACGGAAACTTAGATTCCTCTAACTTGTATGGTAAGGGGAACAAGGGCTCGCTTTCCTGGGTGCTGATCCCGTCTGTTGACATAGAGTGGAATGCAGACAATGAAGCTTTCATGCAGCCATTCATTCACGTCCCCAACTTGGCAGGTGTCTGGTGACCCCAGGCCAAGATGATATGAAGCAATATTCTCAATTTCTCTGCGATTGTTGTGAAGGGACAAAGAAGTCTATCCGTTGCTCAGGGTAGTCCAGGTCAAGGAGCATGCCCTCCTGCTCGAGAGCTGACTTTAATGTGGTTGTAAATCCGAGGAGTGGAAGTGAGACCCCTTGACGAGCCATCGTGATACTAGCAATATAAGTTGACAGGTTCCGTACTACAAAGTATATAGAGATATCAAAGAGGAGTTTATTTTTCTCTGAGGAAGAGTAAAAGTATATACAAATTTTACCAAACTACTGAGCAGCTACTATCAGTCAATACTATATTGTTCGCTTCTATTGGTCTACCCAAATAGTAGAAGCACTCTGTATAACTATGGAATCAGTTGTAACCAACACTAATTTCATTATTACTTTGGTACGGTATACTATTAACGAATCGACTGAGCACCACTGTTATCTAACATAAAATATTAAGTTATCATGTTTTCAAAGGCACCAGAAGTTTGAAACTTACATTAGTAAAGATTCTATTTCTCTTTTCTTTTTACTAGCTGTACGTATTTGCTTGAACATGTAATACAGCCTCAATCGTATCCTTTTTAGTAGAAATGGTTAGTTAAGAATCTTAGTAATGAGCAACTAACCGATGTATATGAATTTGGAACGCCAATCAGAGATAATAACATATTTTTAAAGGGCTATTTATATCTATCGGCTTTGATTCTAAGACCCACTTGTCATGTCTTTATAATATGAGATATCCAACATATAGGTGTCACGAGCTTTCCCTATCAGGTGATCTTCTGATTGTAATAACTCTTACCACTAGGTAAAAGACTAGAATGTCAAGGCAACGTCTTGAAATGATCATCCCTTATATAGTAGTCGTCACAATAGGTCTATGGCCGGATTTTGAAATTTAAAGCTTTAGACGCGTGTACAGAGAAGATTTTGAGAACCTGGCGCAGGATTTGTCTTTTTAAAAGGTCCTGGTTCAGAAATACTAGGGTACTTTTGAGACTACGAAGTAGTCTGTGAGCAGAAAAGTCAGGCCACTTAGGGTCTAGATTAACAATATTATAGATATCCCGAAATCAGAACTGAACCCAGTGGTCAACGGATCAAGCCACGCCTGTCACTTGCGCCGTGCTTGCACAATCCACCATAACCACTTTCTCGTTATCCTCTTCTTTACCTCCTTGAGCGGGATAGAAATCAATTTTACCATGATCTTGAATGACACCAATGCGGTCTAGAAGCGTACGAGAGCGCACATACGGATCCAACTCCCAATAATTCTCCTGCAACCGCTTGATAATATTCGCTCTATGGTCTTTTTGCAGTGAAACATCACCTAGGTTTCCCTTTTTCTTGGCGGAAAGCCACATCGAGGTTGTGTTGAAGAGTTCCTCTCCAATCTGTTGACGCCGGGCAATGATAGCGTCTCTTGACGCGGTGTCAGTAAGTTTAGCATTTTCGTTTTGTTCGGGCTCTACATATTCGTATTCCCAGTCTTCGTCGCCCCCGAGCTCCTTCACGATCTGCGTGCGATCAATAAACTTCTCCAAGTCTTCGACTGAGTTCGGAAAGTGAACTTTGGCGGCCACAATGGGGTCCATCCATCCTCGGATAACCTTCCAGATTCCTGGAATCGGTCATTGGCATCAGTTCAAACAACACAAGTGATGTAAGCAAGACCTAGGCCTTACCAGAAAAGACCCAGGGGGCATTGTAGAAGAGCATAGCGCCAAGTGATTCCGGGTAATTTTCCTGGAAGCATTGGAGGATGAATTTGACTGGTGCGTATTCCTTTGAGTATGTTAGCAAACGGAAAAGACCTTCCATACCTGATGCATCGCCACTTACCATGTTCGAAAGAGAGAATTCGCTTAAATCAAAGATCAGTGTCTAGTTATTCAATCTCTTAAGTTAGCCTGGCTCACATGCCGCCCCCGATATCCTTCGTGTACAATAGGAACTTTACCATTGTTTCGACAGGAGGAACCAGCAGCAGCCGCACCTGCTCGATCGAATGGACAATAAATGCGTTGAGCACCTTCTCACTCTGCGCACCCGGTTTATGAAGTCCCCCTCTTACGATGCAAATAGGGCGCCCAGATTTATCGACGCCATGGAAATAGCCTTTGCCCATGCGCATTTGGGCTAGAAAGTCTTCGCCGTCTTTCTTTTCAGTGGCATCTGTACTGTTCTGTGACTGTTGCAATGCATATAGCTCCCCTTTGCGTGTGACTTCTTTGTCAACCTGCATCTGCTTGGTCCTCCATTCCAGCGCCGAGACAAGCTTAGCAAAACCCTCGCTGACGCCCCATTTCTCTGCGCGGAGAAATCGAAGAAGAAACGCATCTGGATGGTCTTGCTTGATCATTCCAAAGAAGGCCGAGCGAAGCTCTTCCGGGCTGAGCTTGGTCAAGACTTGCTGAATTGAACTGATATCTTGCGCGCTCATGTGCATCGCCTCGAGCTCAGAGAGCATTTTGGTGGGCATCAGAGACGAATCTGAGGTTGGTTTGCTAGTGTTCTCTGCCCATCCTAACGAAAAGAGCCTTCGGCGCTTCTTGGGTGCTGTTGGAGATGAAGGTTGCCCATTCTGGCTTGCATCTGTGCTGTACAATTCCGGATCGCACGATTGTAATAGGATTGCCCATAGCTGTAGCAGCTTCTCTTCTTGTTCTTGGGTGAGGTTTCCAACGTACCCTGTCTCTACGGTTGTGGTACTCATATTTAGTCGAACTCACGTTGTAAGGTAATGATGTCGGGTAAGACAAGGGGCATTTAGTTTTTATTACTTTGTCTATGTTACAGGTTCGACGACTATCGGTTCCCGACCCCAACGAGCCAAGATTATAATAACCATTAACCCCCTGCACTGGGCCTAATCGAGATATCAAATGGGAATGATTGGTTCAAAGAGTACCGACAATTGGTTCTTGATCCACATGTGACATCCCAGAGTTAGGCTAGGAGCAATAGGATTCCTCCCTCGGCATGTAATCGTGAGGGGTATTCGGTAGATCAATGGGGGATCTGCAAACATGATTGACTGCCACTTACAAAGGGGGGGAGGAGTAGTGTTCTGTTGGGAATACAGAAGAAGCTTACTAGACTAATCCCTGCCGCAGTATTTTTCTGCTGGCCCGTGGCCTAATACAATTGACAGACTTGCTCTGGACTCCAAGTTTCCATTTTGTTTGATAGAACAAGGTTCTCTTTTTGGTTCTACTCTGCACATGACTTACACGTACAGCACGTACTAATTACGCGAGCACTGCACCGTTGCGAGTTCCCCATCAAGCCGTGGGACAACTACTATTGGAAGTCTGCAGGGGCTTAGGGCTGCTCAAGGCATCTGATTTCCCCTAATGGGAGAAAACAAGGGAGAACCATCGGCATTGGTTCTGCCAGAAAGAAGCGGAAAGGAGTTTGACTTGAAGGGAAGCCTAAGGGAAGCCAAACTGTGTTGGGACTAGTGGACAGCCCTTTCCATTTCTTTCCCCCGAAACAACCCCAAAGTCCTTCCGCCAACTCCCAAGCCATCAACTCCACCATCGGAATGGCCTGCGGTTCGAGCCGCCCCCCTTGGCCATTACTGCATCCTCCATTATGACCAACCGCGACCCTGAATTTCGACATCAGCTGGGCAAGTTTCGTCTCGATTCCTCCTTGTCATCGCATGTTCCGATTTCCCCCCCTCTTCCTCACCAAACTTCTCCGCAATCTCAGCCCCCTTCCTTGACGAATCCAACGCCATCGCAGTCGCAGCACACCCCGTCCCATATCTCCCACGCTCATCGCAGTAAGCGTGTTTCAACTGCTTGTGATTTCTGTCGCAAGCGAAAAAAGAAATGTGATTTTCGTTATCCAAACTGCTCCGCATGCACTCGCGCCGGTGTACGATGTACCATTCCTCCGCCGGGCCCCCAGGTCGCTAGTGCCTCCGTCCCACGAGATCAGCTTGAGAACCTTCAGAACCGTGTACGATGGCTAGAAGACGTTTTGCGCCGCAAGACGGGCATCTCCGTCGCCGACAGGCCCACGGGCAGTCCGCTGGACGGGGAAGGAGATCCGGCCTGGTGGTACCAGGTGCCGACTGTGTTGATGGGCCGTGATAGCTCCCGATCAACAACAACAGCTACCGGACCAGCGTCTAGCCCGGCCAATTCATCCACCGTTGGTACCGAACTTCCCAACGTGGGTGAAATCTTTCGTGATCAGCTCGAGAACCGACGGCCATCTGCTGCCCGCCCGGTCGCGTCCGCCCCGCGCGTTCTACGGCTGGCCTCCCTGGAAGACGCTGAGCGAGTGGCTTCGCAGTACTTCGATAGCATGGGTTACCAATACCCATTCCTCCACCGCCCCGACTTCTTTACCCAGTTACGACGCATCTACGCTGGCGAGGTGCCATCCCCCGAAGTGCTCTACACATATCACATCACGATCGCTATTTCCCTGCTGATCGGTTCCGGCGACGGTACACAAGCGAACGAGTACTACTGTGCTAGCCAGGAGACGTTATCTCTCTCATTACAGAATGAGGATGTGTCGGCCTTGCGGGCGTTGCTGAGCCTCGCACTATATACAATGTTTTCCACAAATGGCCCGAGCGTGTGGCATGTGCTGGGCACCGCCCTCCGCCTGGCTACGAGTCTAGGTCTGCATAAAAGTCGGCATGTGTCTAGTGTGGCGGAGGAAGAATTGGCCAAACGGGCTTTCTGGAGTTTGTACAACCTAGATCGGCTCGTTGCGAGTACCCTCGGACGGCCGTTGGGCATTGCGGACGAGGACATCAGTGTGGGCTTACCGCACGAGTTCAATGATGACTGGAGCGAAGCGCCGGGCGCTAGTGCCATGACAATTCCGGTTCAGGTTGTGCGATTGCGCCGGATCTTTTCACGCATTTACCGCTACTGTGAGTTTTATCCAAAGTACTGTGTGGTGCCTGTCGACTAACCCGTTCAGTATATAACAACCAACCTCCACCTCCGCCGGCGGAAGTTTCCCTAACGCTTCTACACTTTCGTCAAGAACTTGATGATTGGCGTCGGAACGCACCCGTGTACCCTTCCGCGCTTCTCTATTCGACCAGCTACTACGACTATCTTTATGCCACCACCCTACTGCTCATGCACCGACCAAGTCCACGGAACCCGACGCCGGATGCGACCAGCATTGTAAGCTGTGGCGACGCCAGTATTCAAGTTATCCGGTCATACTGGGACAGTTACTCAGTTGGGAAGCTAAAATGGATCTGGTTAACCCTCAGCCAGATCTACTTCGCTGGTATTACTATTTTGTGGTGCCTCAACCAGAATCTGCTTGCTGTACGGGACGGCCATGCAGCGGCTTGGCAGCCAAACGATCAGATGATGCGACGGGCCATCCAGGCCGTGGTGGTGGTGTTGGAAGAATTTGGCAAGCGACGACCGGGAGTGGAACGACTGGCGGAGACGTTTCGCCAGCAGAGCACGGTGATTTTCAGTCACTTGGCATATCAGCAGGAACCGATCAACACTCAACCACAGAGTCAACCCCCGCTGCAACCACCGCCACCGCAACCACACCTGCAGCAACAACATGTCTTGGTAGCACCACCGGTGCCTATGGCGGCCACTTTGGACGATGTGCTACTGGTAGATGGATCAGGAAACGTGCCGGTGATGGATGCACAACTGACCGACGAATTATTTTATTCATACGATTGGTTTCAAGAAGAGATGGCGACCTATTATACCCTATAAATGTGCAGGTATTTCCCGGACGGATGTACCTATAATTCGAGTCCAGTAATATTATTACTTACTACCTACCTTATCATTTACCCCACATGACCACCCTAAATATCCCTGCTGGTTTACGACATACATAAACACCACACAACACACCACATTATATTTAACACTATTGAGACTCTTATTCTCGTTAACCCTCAGCTCAGAGAAAACAGCATCCCACGATGACCACCGAAAAGAGAACTGCCCAAGCCTTCCACGGCACCTTAATCCACAGCCTCAACCCCCCAACCCTAGAATTCCTTCTCAACACCCTCCTCATCATCTCCGCCACCGGCGAAATCCAATCCCTCCACCCCTCCACCGACCCAAGCTCTATCCCCTCCGTCCTCAACAGCCAAAACTACAACCCCGACACCACTCCGTTAACAACCCTCTCCGCCACCGAATTCCTCATCCCCGGCTTCATAGACACCCACACCCACGCCCCACAATGGTCCCAACGCGGCCTAGGAAGAGGCATCCCCCTTCTAACCTGGCTCGAAACAATCACCTTCGCCCACGAATCCAAACTCGCCGACCCAATTTACGCAAAACAACTCTACCGCGCCGCGGTCCAAGGCTCCCTCAAACAAGGCATAACAACAGCCTGCTACTACGGCTCCCGTCATAAGCCCGCCTCCGTCATCCTCGCCGAAACATGCCTCACCCTCGGCCAGCGCGCCCTCATCGGCAAATGCAACATGAACCGGCATGCACCGGACTGGTACGTCGACACGTCAGTCGAGGAGTCCGTGACCGAGACAGCAGAATTCATAACGCAGGTCCGGGAACTAGACGAAGGATCCGGGCTCGTGACGCCGGTCATCACGCCCCGGTTCGCGATCACCTGTGACGAGCCCCTCCTCCACGGACTAGTGGACCTGGTACGACAGAACCCGGGAATACCCATCCAGACGCACTTCAACGAGTCGCGGGGCGAGATCGACTTCACGAGGACCTTGTTCCCTAATTTCAAGAACGAGACGGAGCTGTACGCTTCCTTTGGACTATTGACTGACCGGACGATTCTGGCGCATGCGATATATCCGCAAGCGGAGGAGATCCCGCGGATGAAAGAGTTGGGGTGTGGGGTTGCGCATTGTCCGATTCCGAATACGACGATGGATGAGTTTATGGTTGCGCCTGTGCGGGAGTATCTGAATGTCGGGGTTAAGGTTGGGCTGGGGACGGATTGCGGGGGCGGGTATTCGAGTTCTATGTTGGATGTTATGAGGGCGGCGTTTATGGTTTCTGTTGCGAGGCAGACTCAGACTGGGGGAAGGGATAGGCCGTTGAGTATTGCTGAAAGCTTTTATTTGGCGACGCTGGGAGGTGCTAGGGTTGCGGGGTTGGAGGGAAAGGTTGGGAGGTTTGCTGTTGGGATGGAGTTTGATGCTTGTCTTGTTCGAGTGACTGGGGTGGAGGGCGTTATGACGCCTGTTGAGGAGGAAGATTCGGTAGAGGGGGTGTTTGAGAAGTTTCTTATGACGGGGGATGACCGGAATATTGTTAGGGTTTGGGTGAAGGGGAGGGAGGTGAAGGTTTCGGGTTGATTTGGTTGTTGGTATCGAGGATGAGCTGTGAAGAAGGTGAGGGAGGAAGTGGCCTCAGGTTGGGGCTAGGTCAGAAGATTCCGCTGGCTTGACCTTATCATAAATAATACATTATGTTTTTGTTTGCCACAAGGAACTCTCGACACTTCATGTCTAGAATACCATTGACGGGTTCTTTTCAGGCATATATGGGCAATATTGTCCCCATGATTATGTTATTATTTATATATGAGTTAAAGGCTATGTATGGCAGGAACCACAACAAGAGTACGTGAGTCCCAAAATGAAAAAGCTAACAAAACATTGCTCCAAGGCTAAAGAAAATGTAACAAATACATATATTAAGGGTATTTTTTGAGTCTATATGCGTGAGTTTTGCTCAAGGTACCAACTACTCCCATGTCCCCTTGCGAGGTCCGAAGTATCCTGAAGCCGGTAGACTCTTCCACGGAGTCCCTTTACCGTCCGCAGTATGTTTAGCTACGGTATTACCCCACCAATCCAGGGATCCTGCTGGAAGGGTAATGCAAAAAAAGATGATGACGGTGGCGACGGCGACGGCGCAGTCCAGTCCTGCGGAGAGTACATAATCTAGCGTCCACGTTAGATTAATACGGTGATATACTCAGGACAAACTTGACTCACTGTACTTGGACCACCAGGCTGGTCTGCGTCGTTTTATAATCCCGTTGAATATAAGGTTGACCAACCACCAGGACGAGAAGCTGATGCCGGTGGCCGGTGGTACAAGACTCATGGCTCCAAAGGCCACAGGCCAAGAGATGTAGTTCGCTTGCTTCCAGCGACGACCAATGAGATATGTAACGATTATAACAAGTGGCCCTGCCAGGAAAAACCAGAGAAGGTTTCCATAAATTTGACCCGGGGAAAAATTCCGTCCCGGACCGAGAGCACCTGCACGGTGTTAGGAATGGGACTCTGACACATCAAGGGTAATGCCTACCCCAAATCAACGAGGACGAATATGTGACTCGACCGTGAGGACAAGTGAAGCCCCCGTCTGCATCGGCCGTACAGACACCGTCGATCCTAGTAATCATGAATACAGTTACACCGCACTGTACCACGGCACCAATCAAGGTCGCAAGTCCCTGGGCTAGGAATAGAGTTCGGGGAGCAATGTGCAGATAATGCGCCAATTTCATATCGGCCACGAACCTGGATCATTAGTTTGGCTCAAACCCTTTCCATGTAAATAGATCGCTTACTCTAATCCTTGAGACACTGCCACATATCCATAAAACTTGAACGCCATGTTTGCAACGGGCCGCCCGAGAAACGCGTAGCCTCCAATAAACTCAGTAATCAAATTTAATTGATTGCTGGTGATGTTCGTCACCGCTTTGATAATGCCAACTGGAATGAAGTAGATCATCGGTAGCACGAAGGCCAACAGTACCGCCCACGCCGGGAGACCCGTATGCCAAACCTCGTTGGTCACAATGCTTAGTACAAACATCAGGACGGTTATCGCAGCAAACCACCACCAGGGAACGTCCTTGTAAGATTCCATGAGCCGTGAATGGACATCTTTCTTGTTTCGTCCTTTCCATTGCTCCCAGAGATCATTCCCATGGTACAGCGCGATATGAAAAAAAATCCCCGTCAGGTTGGCAAATGCCACGCCGTAGGTCACTGCGTAGCCCGCCGGAAGGAACATCGGCGAATAGTCGCGGTACGCCTCCACGTTGACCGTACCGTCATGGTTCATCACACGGCTGGTATTGTAAGCTTTACCTGTGTTGTCGAACGTATTGGAGTTAAGCATTGGTAAGTAGGACGAGTACCACGTATTAGTGTAGTAGATGATTGGACAGATGAGCCAGAAGAACAAGGCAAATGAACCAATGACGTTTAATCCCGCCCAGAAGGGAACCAGCAGCGGACTTTGATTTGCATAGACGACCTGCGCCCAGTCAAAGGTTAGCATTGACATGCCCAACCCTGTCTGCTGACCGAAGAGCTGGTTGACGACAACGTTCGTCGGTACAATCCAGCAGATGAAGTTGAACGTGCTGAGGCCTGTAAAGAGGTAGCCCGGAGCAAAATACCAGATGGCGGCACCAACGAAGACAACAAGAAAGAATCGGAGACGTGTGATAGACCAGCCATCAGCGATGAGGTTCTTGCGCGAGTGTAAAGCGGACAGGAGAGCAGCATTCGACAACACCTGAGGCCAAATCATCGTCGCAGGTCCCACGAGCCAGCGGGAAGCCATGCCTGCTAAGCCAAATCCGAATAGTTGTGTTGTGATAGCCAGGAGGATCTCAAAGCCCCCTTGCGACGGCATGTTATAAAACTTCACCATGGCCTCAATGATTTGCGTCGCCGCCGCCGATCCGAACGAGACATTGGCCATGATCGTAATCAGCGCATGCTCCTTAATGTTGAAATGATGGTCCGGGTTGAGTAACCCCAGCGGCATCCATTTTGCCCAGGCGCAACCAACGGGGAAAGCTAGAAGCTGTGCAACCAACGCGCTGATGGTTACACTAGGTTGCCTCAGGCTGAAGAATTGATTCAATCCACTTCCGACCTGCGTTAGTCAGTGTTACACGCACCGCAAGACCGCTAAATGAATCGTCCGCCATCGACGTACAATGGTAAAGATAATCCCGATCAGCCACATCCGAACCGTATTAACCGGCAGATGTACATCGTCCACCGGTCGAACGACGGCACGAACCTCCGGAAAGGGAGAGTCGTCTCCTTCATAGGGGAGGATCTTTGCCGCGTCGCGGTCACTGAGGATGCTGTACGCGGCATCATCGACGTCCAAAGACGGTTCCTAGCAAGCGCCAAAGGTGGTTAGACAAAGGCCTGCAGGGATCGGAGCAATTGGCTCGGCTCAATTCTCCATTCTGTGCTCTTACAGTCTGCGCCACGTGGAGAGCAAAGGAAAGGGGATTGTCGATTGGGTCATCTAACCCACCTCTAATGATTCCTTCCGCTGGGGTTTCTCATCCCCCTGTGCCA
The DNA here is from genome assembly GCA_009176345.1 of Aspergillus leporis. NCBI lineage: Eukaryota > Fungi > Ascomycota > Eurotiomycetes > Eurotiales > Aspergillaceae > Aspergillus > Aspergillus leporis. The sequence continues at coordinate 24,385 of ML732198.1, read as the reverse complement.
GGTCAGGCATAATACGAGGCGTTATACCTAGTATGTAAGCAGATCTTAAAGTAATATGCTCTCTAGGCCCAGTCAATGCGATACTGGAGACTGACTGGATCTCGTTTTGCAGGGGATAATGAAGGAGTGGAGTAGAAAAGAACCTCGAAGCAGTTTAGTGTCTCTCGTGACGGGCGAACCCACGGGAATTGCGGGTTCGATTTAATATATTTTTTAATTTTTTAAAATTTCTTGTCACTCTCCCGTAACAACCCGCTATTGAACCTAGTGTACCGATACAGAGGTTTCAGCCACTTTGGAAATATACGACAAAGAATGAACCTTAGTATGTAACTATGTCTAGCTAGATTAGTGTATCTATGATGTTTCAAAGGGGAAGAGGGGGTTTGGAGGGGAAATCAAAAAATAAAAAAATGAACATTAAAAGGATGCAGAGATACGAAATACTTCTTGGCGGATCCACCTGCATTTTTATCTTTTCATTCTTTTTTTTTTTTTTTACTCGAAAGAATTAGTATTATCCTCAGCGGTCAATCGATACATCTATCAGAATCCCACTTTGGGTTAGCATCCGTATGCAAGCACAGCACGATCGGTTAACGGATTCGACCGCCTTTTGTCTGCGCGGCGGTTCACTCCGTCTTTCGCTCATCGAATAATCGCCCTAGGTTCCATAGTGTGTCGGGACGAACCGCCCAGAGTCATGCCACGATTACAACAGCCTGTGAGCTTTGATAAAGCCACGAGATGACGACTCCCCCTGTGAACCCTTTTGCTCTTAGAAAGCCATATTATATCGATGTTATTGGGGACTAAGGGCACAGAACCATCTGGTGTAGATGGTATGGTTTGCCCTCTGCGCCCAGAGCGGGTACAGCCGACCATCGGACCAGGGCGCTTCGATCCGACTCCAGCAAAATGAACGAAACTTCAACAACGACACGGAAACTGATCATCCTGGAGGTATGGCTGCCCCTTCGGATACTTATAAGAAAAATCTGTCAGCGCCCCATAGAACCATAAGGAGAATGAATGCCCCAATCCCCCTGAAAGCTTGACGTTTGGTTACCCACCATCCTATATCTCGTCGTCTCTATCCTTCCGTTTGCCTCATAGATTTCCTCATCTTATTTTCAAGAATTTCCTCTCTTGACCGCCCCTGAAGCGAGCAATCCACCCGGTGAACAAGAAGAGGGGCAGATTGGCCGCTGTACACACACAAATCTATAAAATACCGATCAAAATGGGAGACCTGGGCTATTCCGTCGACATACCCTCTGTTCCTTTCGCACAGCGCCCTATCATCATCTTAGGTGCTGGTATCATTGGATGTGCTACCGCAAGACAGCTTCTCCTCAATGGGTTCCCTGTAGTCTTGGTTGCCGAGTTTCTTCCGGGAAACCAGGATATCTTCTATGCATCGGCTTGGGCTGGAGCAGCATGGCATGCCGCTGGGGGTATCAGCCCTGAATATCGATACTTCCAAGCGATTACCCATCGTCATTTGCTCAAGATGGCACAAGAAGATCCCGAATCGGGGGTTTGCATCGTTGACACACGCGAGTACCTCGAAGAGCCCCCAACGGAGAACTCAGCGATTTGGGGGAAAACTGTGGTATCAAAGGTAAGGTGGGCAGACCCCTCGGCGGGAGGGTATTCCCGTGCTGACAGTAGGAACAGTTTCGTGATCTTGATTCCAGCGAATACCCTTCTAATTTTGCATGTGGGTGGGCATACGATACCCTAGTCACGGATCCCACGCGTCATATGCCCTACCTGGGAAAGCAAATCAAGGCCCTCGGTGGTCAGTTTATTCGGAAACGGGTTGAATCTCTCCAAGAATTGTACACCATGTTCCCAGAATCGAGCATTTTCATCAATGCCAGCGGTATTGGGAGCAAAACCCTCCGTGATGTCCAGGATGAGAAGTGTTTCCCTGAACGGGGGCAGAACGTATTTTTCCAGACCGACAATTGTCAGACCATGTATTTCCGGAACGGCAAGGAATATACTTATGTCATTCCACGTCCTCTGTCGAAAGGTGTCGTATTGGGCGGGGTTAAGCAAAGCGATAATCTGTAAGTGCTCATCTCACTGCGACCCAAAAATCTTGTTTGAGAACTGACTGGATAGATCACCTGAGGTGGACATGGACATAGCTCGAGATGAGATTGCACGCGCCCACCGTCTCGCCCCCGAGATAGTTCCGGAAAATCCCCCAGAAGGTACCCTCAGCTACATCATCGGTATCCGCCCGTCTAGGAAAGGCGGTTTCCGCTTAGATTCCGAGAAAGTGGGAAGTCGCATTGTACTCTCCGCGTATGGATTCGGCGGAGGTGGCTATGCCTTCTCATACGGTGTGGCCGATACCCTGGTGAAGATGGTGGAACAGGCAGAGCGGGAGAATGTGATTCTTTAGGTGCTTCGTTGACTTCTACTATTGGGTCATGAGAATACATCTGCACGGGCCCATTTTCTAGGGCGGTTTCAAATTGCACCGGATCTTATGTTGTACATTTTACCTTATCACTTCATTAGCGACAGTATTGTGATACCAGATTTTATATTATGCAGCTTGTCAATTGCACTTGTCTACCCTTTTTATCCTTATCATGTCTTCGATGATGTTGAACAACACGTGATGCATTGGTATCCCAGGTTGTCGGATAACGTGACTCCCACGGAATTAACGTCATTCAATAAATATTGAAGTGGATCTAGGCACTCAAAAGCGGATCGGAGAGCCCTGCCTCACTATTTGATTTGAGGGGCTACACGCTGCACTTCTAGAACGACCATGGAAACATGATTGATTCGTAGTCCCTGAACAATTGTACCTATGGTTCTGCCTATCGTTACTTAAGGGGGTTCCGACCCATCGACAGCGTGTTTAATTCTTGTTTCAAGATAACCTTCTTTCCATGGGTCCTATCACTGTGCTTCAGGGACCAAAACCACTCTGAGTGAGGCTTTAGTCGGTTTCCGTCCTTCGAGATTGTTAGTTGGATCTATTGTATGACGTTAAGCCGACCGAAGGAAAGTACCTAGGCCTCGACTAGGATGCGATCGGCACCAGTCAGCCACTAAGGAGCACCCAGTTGCATCTCATAATTGTAACACGATTAATAATATGCAGTGACTTGACACCAATCATTTTAATCAACTAAGAATAACTAGTAACACCTAAAGTACCTACCCTGTTTTAGTAATCAGGCGGTGTTTCTATCATTCCACTGTAGACTGCTGAATAATGCGCAGAGGTAACTTCGGAGGCCCCCCAGAGTGGATTCTAGAACGTTTATCAAAGTGCGAGACTGCAGAGAAATGCTTGGTTCGCATCCTTGATTTTTGCCTTGTGCTTTGTCCCAAATCGGTTTCACAGAGTGGACCATGGTTTCCCAGGAGTGAATCAGGAATAAGTTGTACTAAGGTTTAGGTGAATGCAAACGCTGGGGGTTTGGCATGCAAGAGCAGCCAACATGATTGGCTGTTCAGCCTCTTGCCCCCCATGCCGGGTTGCTCTGCCGTCCACTAGTCGACGAAATCGCATGGCCGATCGTCTTCCGTTGACGTCGGTGGTTTTCGCCTTTGCCTGACTCGGGATCCCCAACTAGGGAGAGTTCTTCTCTGTTCTCTCAGCATGAGGTTTCAATCTTTATTTGATCGCTTTGCTTTCCCATCCTTATCTGACTTTCATCTTCCCTGGGTGAATTTTGATTCGGTTTGACACTTTTTTTGTCTTTCACGAGACCACGACGCCTCGCCAGATGTGCCGCATCGGCTAAATCAATTTCGCCATCTTTTTTTCAGTCCTTTCCCCAGGTCGACACTAGTGCTCCGTCTATCGAAATTCGATCACTACGATTCTTCCTGAAATGCTAGCATGTCTCTTAAGGATCGGTTTTTAAATCTCAGCATGCACGATAGGGCCCAACCGGTCAACTTGCCGCTGGTCGCCACTCCACCGGAGGAAGATGATGCGGTCCTAGTCGAGTTCAATGATGATCAGAAGTCATCGCAGCGGACTAATGATAGCTCACGCCCAGATGCTGACATCGATACCCCGCAGCAGGATGGCTCTTTGTGTCGAATTTATCGCTACACCCCGAAGCCTACCCTCGTCGTTAATGCAGATTTATGCATAGTGGAAGTTTCCGACAGCCACGTCACTCTTTCAGGACAATCTCGGGATACATTACTCAACACATGCATATGTGATCTCTCTCCTCGCACGATTCCCGTGCCAAACATCGCGACATTGTATGGTGCGCTACGGGCAGCCATCTCAATGAAGGAAATTCAGACGATCGAGAATATTTATATCAAAGAACAGAGATCGTATTACCAACTCCAGGTAACGCCAATCTTCCAGGGTCGGACGTTGATGTACATTGTCCTCGAGGCACAAAAAGACACGAAGGATCGCGCAGGGGTTGCTGATCACCACCATGCCTACGTGAATGAGACTTACAAAATCCTGGTGGACACCATCAAAGACTACGCCATCTTCATGTTGGATGCCCATGGCAACATTACAACCTGGAACCCGGGCGCTGCTATCTTGAAAGGCTATTCTACTTCTGAAATAATTGGCAAGCACTTTTCAGTGTTCTACAGTCCCGAAGACCGACTCAATAACAAACCGGGGAGGGGTCTGGCAGTGAGTTTACGTGATGGGAGAATGGAAGATGAAGGCTGGCGTTACCGTCAGGATGGTTCTCGATTCTGGGCAAATGTTATGATCACTCCCATTCACGAGTTTGGCCGTCATGTCGGATTTGTGAAAGTCACTCGTGACCTGACTGAGCGGAAGGCAGCTGAAGCACGCTTGATAGCGGCCTTTGAAGAATCATCAAGGCTGAAGACTGACTTTCTCGCTAACATGAGTCATGAAATACGTACACCGATGAACGGCATGCTCCTCGCGCTGTCTATGCTGACGGACACGGAGCTCACAGACAAACAGCGTGAATATGCGTCGATCGTTGAAGACTCGACATCGGTGCTGCTTCAGATTATTAATGACATACTCGATTATTCAAAACTATCGTCGGGGTCCTTTTCCTTAACATCAGACGTCGTGAATGTGGAAAGCATCGCCGGCGCAGTTATACGGAATTGCCGATCTTGTCTGAAACCAGGAGTAGAGCTAAGCTGTCACATACCGTCAAATTTTCCTCAATCCATGCGAGGAGATCCTCTACGATATCGCCAGGTGCTTCAGAATCTTGTGGGGAATGCGGTGAAGTTTACCGAGAAAGGATATGTCAAGGTATCCACATCATTCTCCGTAGATGCGGAGGATCCAACCATGTACAATATCTCGACAGAGGTTGTCGATTCAGGGGTTGGCGTGCCAAGTTGTGCCCTCAACACCCTCTTCACGCCATTTACACGTTTTGCAGATACTACAAGACGGAGATATCAGGGCACCGGACTCGGCCTTTCTATTTGCAAAAGTCTAGCAGAGCTCATGAATGGTACTGTGGGCTACCGACACAATCCACATGGAGGGGGTAGTATATTTTGGTTTACAGCCAAAATGGGCCAGATGAATCTCCCGAGTCCGAGCAAGCCCTCTGGCATGCTCCCTGCCGAGCGTCCTGACATGCTCATCAAAAAGCTGCGAGAAGTCGCACCCCGGATGCACATATTGTTAGTCGAGGACAATTTGGTGAATCATATGGTCATGCTCAAGCTTCTCCAGAGCTTCGGATTCGAGCGGGTTGACGCTGCCTGGGATGGGGCGGAGGCCGTTCGGATGGTGAAACAAACCCCATTATCTTACAATATCGTTCTTATGGACATCAGCATGCCAGTGATGAATGGCCTTGAGGCAACATCTCAAATTCGGAAAATGGGGATTGATGTGCCCATCATCGCGCTCACCGGAAATGCGCTGAAGGGTGATGCGGAGACGTATCTCGCCCAAGGCATGAATGACTATCTAGGGAAACCTGTTCATCGGAACCAACTTCTGCGAGTGCTTTGGAAATGGTTGGGTACTTGAAGTCCGGGCTTCATGCTGGGATATTAGATTACAATGCGACTATACCTGTCCTACAGGAACCACTAGCTTCATGCATCATGAGCTGATCATCACCGACTGGGTCTCTCTCGATCTACATCAACGTATATTTACAAGATACTGGCCAGTTCCACCAGAATTCTAGGATTTTGGCAGCGAATCCATTGGATACCAGGGCTGTGTCCATCAAGGCGATCAGGCCACGTCGAAGATTACAGAGTTGATTGACCAAAATGCGGCTTTTGCCTCACTGAAGGGGCCCTTGTTGCCCATAGTAAGGCGTGATTGCAGCACGGAAGCCTTCCTACCTAAATCTCCACCCTATCTCGGTCTCCACACCCGAAATATTTCCGACCCGGAAACAAAGTATATTGATCTGAGACTAGAGTTATTACACGCGTCATCTTGGATCGCTCTGTGTACACACTAGTGAACGAACTTTCAAACATTATTACTTATACCCCAAATTCCCCATGTTCCCATGATCGCACTTCACGGGGATCTTGTCATCACAAGTCGTGATTGTGGATAGAAAATTTTCTAGAATATATGCTGCATCCAACGCCTTGCTGTTTATTGGCGGCTCTAAATGACGATGAACCAATATATCGTAAACATTGAGGATGTCTGTCATCGCAGCAACATCATCAACGGCGCCATTCAGACGTTGGTGAGACGAGTACCAGGGACGACGCGCGCATATCGAGCCTGCGTAGACGACCCAAACAAATTGCCACTAAGCCCTTCTAGCATCGATCTGGCATATCGAAGTTGCCTATCACTCAGCTTTCCCGCTTGAACATGACCATCATAAACATGGTGGAGCTGCCGCTCCAGGTCCAGAATTATCTGCCGAAGAATATTCTTCGCAGTTTGACTAGGCACAATAAGGAATCTACTAAGGACTTGAACACCGTTCACAGCCGTCACTCCCTCTTTTTCTGCTTCTAGCCGCTCCTTTTCATAGGAATATAGGTCATTGGTAAGGCTCAAGTGCATCATAAACAATCGGTACATGGCCTCGAATGGCCTCCTCTCCGACTCGGGGACGCTAATACCACAGGAAAACTGTAGCATCCCACTGGCAGCCCTATATAGTGGTCAACATATCGCTAGTCCGGACTTGTGGATACGTACAAGACAAGAGAATCACGTATGCGGTAATTGACGTATTCTGACCATGACGAGAACTCCACCTCTTTCGGTGGGTGGTCCAGGGTATGTTTGGTCCACATAAGCAATCCTTGGACGACTTGCAAGCCTGCCGCGGAATTTTCCCTAACGCATTCGCCCACAAATTCCTGGAAAATTGGGTTCTTCCATGGCCCTTGATACTTGGCCAACTCATCGGGTAAGGACTGGATTTCGTCCACTACTTCCTTTAAAATGTTTGCGCCCTGATTCATTAATTTAGTAAGGACGCAACCTTGAGCGAAGGAAAGCCGGGTGTGCTTACAGCTCCATGGCCTTCAGAATCAGCCTCGTCTATGGATATCACACGTGGTCAGCATTTCCTTTGTGTTTATGAGAAGTATTGCGCCCACCATCGTGAAGAAATACCAACAAAGTCGCTTTTGCCAACGTTCTCGCCTGGGTACCATTTGCTGCAGGAAACAAGCTAATTGCTGACGATGCGGCCGTATCAATTATTAGCAAATCTCGTTTCCTTCTTTTCTCGTCGTACACATTGTCACACTGTTTTGTTTCGTGGTCCTTGATTCGGGCAGTAGAGTGTATCTGTTCCATCAGCTCCCTGACTGCTTCTTGAGCCTCACGCCAATGTTGACTCTGCACTGCAGCGGGGAATGTAGTAGGCCATGGCAGCCCCATGTCGCGAGGATTGAAACAATTGCTGTGCTCCAGGCCATGAATGTTCTCGGTTAGAGCTGCTCTAAGAAACGGGAAATGATTCTTGGATGCATAGTCAGTATCGAGTGGGGCCGGGTCAAAGCAATACTCGGGTGGTTTGATGTCCAAGTAGGGTCCCATGTTTGAGAATCGTTGAATGAGGACCGAATTTAGGGTAAGTAGTCTGTTAGAAAATGGTGCCTATAGTCAAGCTATGCCTGTACAGGCTTTCGGTCTGGGAGGAGCTGTGGGCTGAATTAATGTGGAATTCTTGGATCACTCTGATTTCCCACTGAAAGACTTTACCTATAAATATACATGCAACTTAGTCTGGTTCGCAATGGTATTTGGATACTTTCGTCAAGATATGAACTGCTACCTTGATTCTACATCTACAGTACCTGTAACGTATGCTTCATACCGGGCAAAACCACTTTAAAACCGGATTTGCCACCTAAATCTTGGTTGACAAGGGCACATGAACCAGGGTTTATGGTATACTCGTTAGTTCTAAGTAATAGTATACAGCAATAGACATGTGGTCTTACCGTGGAAGGGGTTGGAATACCGCTTGTCTTGTATGATCTTGTATGAACGTACGTGCCTGCATTATCTAGCTAGCTGCATGGTTCAATTCTCAGTCACAGGCAAAACCACAGTGAGGGCAATTGACGTGAGCGACTCCTGATGCAAGATGATTATAAGTGATGCTGATGGTATAAGGAAAAGAACAGTAGTGGATCACCAATCATCTAAGGTCCGCTCAGTGCTCCTCACCAAAAGACAATCGCTATTCTACGCCCACTGCTCCACCTGGTGGATAAAAAGCCTCGATAGACGAACTCCTTCGCCCCTATCCTCAGGGACACATCGCCAAGATGCAATCTTCGCTTGTACGTAAATACTGCTCCCTGGAAGCAGTCCACAGTTTCGAATTCCCAGGCCGTGGATAATACAGATCATTCTTGCAAAAGGCCTTAACAGCCTGTCTGACCCCTTCTTCGTCCATCGCCATATCGCGTACAAGATTAAAATCCAGCACCCACAAAGCGTGATATCCAAGAGGAGCATACCACCAAAAGCCACCAGGACTCCCAGCAGGAGGCGCCGTGAGCACAAACTTAATATCATTCCTATCCATCCCGCTAATCTAGTGCATAGCAGCCAAAGCTTCCGTCATAGCCCTAGCATACCACCTCACAATGTCGTCAGTTGTTCTAATCACCTCCACCTGATCCACATGCAACGTGAAGTTCCTCAAAGAGAACATATGAAACCGAGACGGTCCAGAACTCTTCTGAACCCGTCGTCGACTTCAATACGGTCGGACTAAGTAAACCTCATTCGCTTTGCTGTACATTACCTCACCCATGAGATTCTGTGGGCAGATCTGAGCGATGGGCGTCTCTCGCGTGCTTCCCAGGACCGGCAAGGTATATTGTGCTTGGGTGGTGTTGCACGGAGCATACCACTCTGGGAATCGGCCTAGATTGCTATCCCACCATTATTTGTCTGTGGACGTGATGAATCTATGACAGGCTGGGATCTGAACTTGGACTTGAGACTGTGGTCGTGTTGAGGTGGTCTTCTTTTTGATTTCGGTCAGTTGATACATGCAACTGAGGACTCGCTGGTGTATTTGGTAGTCGTTTTGGAGGGATCTGTCGGGGCCGCTGTCTTCTCTTTTGAGGGCTGGTTCTGTCTCGGTTGCTGCCCAGACCGTACCGCAGAACCGGCGCCGATGCGGCGGAAGGTGGTTCTGGGGGCTTGTGTTATAGTCATGTCTGTTATTATGAAGTGTGGTTAGTTGAGGGGATGTCATCTACGAAGCTGGGGGGCGAGAAAATGGTTCGTTAAATGGCAACATACTTGCGTAGCGGTGCGCTAATGATGAGAGGTTGAGTCCACTACATCAAGTAGCCTGAGAAAAAGGACAGCAATGAAGAAGAAACAGTGAAAGCCACCGTGTATAGAGTGTTACTTCTTAATTGGAGTCCACTAGACAATGTCAATGTAAACAGTACAATCCACTTCATACTTACTTACTGGCTTATTGACAGGCTTTACAATCGAAACCGAATGACAAGTGCCTCTTTATATTTAAAAGATGAGTATCCCCGTACTCTGTATTTAGGTGTGGCTAGATGAGAAATTATTCCAATAGATATGATCGGATCGAGGTTTAGATAAAAGAAGAGGACAAACATATCGACTAAAAACTAATATAAGTAAGGTTAAAGAGCAACCCTCAGCTGTATGATACTAAAAAAGTAGTGGAAGGATGGCGGTGGTCGAAACTTTGGTGCGCAAGGCACCAGCTCACATTTTATATTTCTTTCTATCTCAGTGACGAGGCTGACCTCTCGAAACGTCCTCCCACCATCGATACAAGACCCTCGGTGGTTCTGCAATTAGAGCTTACAAAAATAAAAGCTGACTTAACTGCGAAGGAAATTAAATTGTTGGGTGACCCCAAGGTCGACCCATAGTGCGAGTCTCAGGAGCTCTTAGCAAACGTTCCAGAAGAAAGGGAAGAGGTGGCCTGCTTCAGAGGTTCTCGACCTTGCTTATGATACATAGCTGAGTAATTCTGTTAACTAGCTGTGACTACAGGCCCAACGATGACTGTACACGTCTCTTCTAAAGGTCTAGACAAGCGATTGCGGTACATGATCGGAGACATTAAGGTTAAAGTCTCCGACAACCTTTTATAAATAGCCGCAATATACCGGCCTCATTTCTACCCCATCACTCAAATAACGGGCCAAACATTTACTTTTCGTTTTATATTACCCAGAATTATCATCAACTACCTCAATAATGGCGCTCTACGATGTCCTTATCATCGGTGGCGGGCCAGCCGGACTGTCAGTAGCCACCGGCCTGGCTCGGCAGCTATACAGAGCAGTGGTCTTCGACTCCGGTGTATATCGGAATGCCCTGTCTAAGCATATGCACAATGTGGCTACGTGGGATCATAGCTCGCCGGCAGAGTTTCGTCGGGAAGCCCGTGAGCGTATCCTAGCCCGCTATGACACCATTCAATTTGAGAACATCGAGATTAGGAGTGTACAGAAGACAGAAGAGGGTTACTTCAGAGCGTTTGACTCCCTCGATCGCGTCTGGACGGGGCGCAAGCTTGTCCTGGCTAGCGGTGTCCGGGACACTTTCCCGGAAATCGAAGGGTACGGCGAGTGTTGGGGAAGAGGAATGTACGTGCTCCTAATCTATCCTGCATTTTGAGTCAGCTTTACTAACTTATTTGTTACAGCTTTCACTGCCTCTTCTGCGATGGGTACGAAGGGCGTGGCTGTGCTTCAGCTGGAGTGCTAGCCATTGGAAATCTTGCCAATCCAATGGCGGCGATGCACTTTGCTCGCATGGCCAAGCGATTGTCCACAATAGTTACAGTTTACACGCATGGATCCGAGGAGCTAACCAAGGCATTGAAGAAATCTACTCAGGGCACTGGCATTAAGGTAGACCAGAGACCTATTACTCGGCTCATCAAAGGACCGGGCGCATCGGATGTACAACTTATCTTTGAGGATGGAACGGCAGCGACAGAGGGCTTTTTGGTAAGCATCACGTGCAAGTTGATGATCTACTACTAACATTACTAGTCACATCGACCGAAGACCGAGATTAACGGCCCTTTTGCTGAGCAATTGGGACTGCAGCTGACGCCTGACGGAGACTTCAAAACTACGGACCCCTTTTATAGCACCTCTGTCCCTGGTGTGTTTGCTGCTGGAGACTGTGTTTCTCCCCTCAAGGCCGTTGTCACTGCCATGTCATCGGGGGCATCTGTGGCTGGAGGACTGGCTGGGCAGCTGCAAGATGAGCTGTACCCGACGAAGCAGGAATGATTGGAATGTACTTTCAGTACTGTAAAGGATTAGGCAGGCCTATCAGAGGCTATATCTAAGCGGTGGATCCATGGATTAGTCAGAGCCTATTCTCTAAGGACCCGCGTTCAAATTGGTGTACTACAAATAGGGACGAGAAATGGCCAGTCTGATAGTTGAATAATATCATGGTTCAATAAGCTCCTCTGATCATTAGAATGATTAGTGTGTAGTTGATACATCTATATCGCAGTTCTCTATACCGAGACTACCTAAAGCTCTTCCCCCAAATCTTTACAAGTACCTTCAAAATTTCTTCCAGGGTCTTAAAATAATTTGAACTTAGCCTTTATATAAATGATGAGACTGTTATAGATGACATGGTCAATCATAAGAGCTAGTCCTCTTTACCCTGAATTTGAAATATTTAGATCTTTCCGAATCTCAAAGCGTATCTATAAATGTTCGAATCATGTATCAGCATCAAAGAGAGTGTACCACTCAATAAGTTGTTGAGATAAACACAAGGTTACAGAGTCGAAAGCGACATTCGTTTAGGGTGTAGAAGGAACAGGCGACTCGAGCACTTATTCAACCATCCCAGCCTTTCACTATGGTCCCGCTCCCTTTACCGTTCCTCTACTAGCTTATGCAGATCATTCCCACCTAGGCATGAGCTACCCCTTTCTAGGGGCCCGATGGTCTGCTTTTCCCCATGAATTTTGCGGGACTGTGAGCTTATTGTTAGTTTATCTCGTGGAGATTGCTATCAGAGCACACACTAACAAAAGCTCCCAATGGCTTCCGGCTATTCCCCCGCACAGGGGGTCTGCCAAAAAAAAAAAAAAAAAAGCTTAAGTCATTTCTTACGTGGATAATTGTCTATCACTAAGCACGGCCGAGGCTTTTTGGGCTGATCATCTCTGCTGCTTCCATCCCGTCTCAGTGATAGACATGGCCCTTTACCATGCTCCATGTCCATCTTAATTTATAAAACTAGCCTGTGCTACTCCACCTTTACTCTCAATTGTCGAAGTCACCAAGAGCTAAGCGTCAATACAGAGTCCTGGGAGGGCCTACAATACATCTACGACAAATAAAAATGGCCCGGGGCGCAGATCAGACCTTGAATGGTACCACTCAAGCTCCCCATTTCGTCTAGCGCGTGTGATTCCGAACATCAATACTGTAGATGAATAATGCGATTATCATATTGCTAGTGATGAACTCTTGCAGAGTGCTGCCAAAAGATGAACTCGTGCTGTCTACGAGCGGGGGATAGGCCGATCCCGGATACTATATGAGAGGATTGATTTCCTCCGCTAGTTCCTACAATCTTCTGAGCCTACACTCGTCAAGCCTATATCCGCACTTCGATATGAGACTCTCGATTTTATTCCTGTATGCTTTTGTCGCGGGTGTGTTAGCAATCCCAGCCCGTTCTGGTTACGTTGTTCACGAACGCCGCGACGTTATACCCAGTCACTGGACCAAAGAGAAGCGTCTCGATGGACAAGTGGTTCTTCCGATGCGAATTGGCCTGGCCCAGTCCAACCTAGACCGTGGTAATGGCCTACTAATGGAAGTGTATGTTCTAACACCCTTAAGTTACCTCCCCTTGCTGATAACCCAGATCTAATCCTATCTCCGACCGATACGGTGAGCACATGACGGCCGACGAGGTTCATGATCTCTTCGCCCCCTCCAAGGACAGTGTGGATAGCGTCCGCTCGTGGCTAGAGCATTCAGGAATCGACACTGGCCGTATCTCTCAGTCGGCGAACAAACAGTGGTTGCAGTTCGATGCTAACATAGATGAAATCGAGCGCCTTCTGCGGACAGAGTATTACCTTTACTCGCATGCCGGCACTGGTCGGTCACATGTGGCTTGTCGAGAGTATGTTGTCCGATAGCTTGATGAGAAGTTGCTAACTAAGGGTTAGATATCATGTTCCTGAATCGGTTAGGTCACACATTGATTACATTACACCCGGCATCAAGCACTTGGAAGTCCGAGAAGCACTTCCGGTTGAGAAACGGAGCGTAGAAGCGCGCTCCTTCGGTATTCTCCCACCAATCCTCCGGCCCTTGACCTTGCCTTTGGAAGCGCTATTAGGCAATTTACTGGCATTGTGTGATGTCGCCGTGACGCCTGCCTGCATTCAAGGTACGTCTACTGATCCGAGCGAAATAACCCGCACTGATCGAACAGCCATGTATAATGTTTCCGACGGCACCAAAGCAACCAAAGGCAACGAGCTAGGCATTTTCGAGGATTTAGGTGATGTCTACAGCCAGGAAGACATGAACCTCTTCTTCTCAACTGTAGCCCAGTAAGTCCCAGACCTGTCCTCCATTGACTTATTATAACCCTTCCTAGTAAGATCCCTGAGGGCACTCACCCAACCCTCAACGCGGTAGACGGTGCCCAAGCACCAGCAGACACCACAAACGCTGGCGCCGAATCCGATCTAGACTTCCAGATCTCATACCCGCTCATTTGGCCCCAGAACTCTATTCTTTTTCAAACAGACGACCCCGTCTACCAAAACAACTACACCTTCAGCGGCTTCCTGAATAATTTCCTCGACGCAATTGACGGATCCTACTGTGGCGAATCCTCCTCACTAGACCCCCCATACCCCAACCCAGCACCAGGTGGCTACAAGGGCCAACGCCAGTGCGGAGTATACAAGCCCACAAGCGTCATTTCAATCTCCTACGGCGGCGCCGAAGCCGATCTCCCAATCGCCTACCAGCGCCGCCAATGCCAAGAGTTCATGAAACTAGGCCTCCAGGGCATCTCGGTAGTTGTGGCAAGCGGTGACTCCGGCGTCCAAGGCCGCGGCGGCTCCCCAACCCCCAGCGGCTGTCTCGGGAACGATGGAAAGGTCTTCGCGCCCGATTTCCCAGCAACCTGCCCGTACCTCACCACCACGGGCGGAACATACCTGCCACCCGGCGCAGACGTCCACGCTCACCAAGAACAAGCAACAACCAGCTTCGCCTCCGGCGGCGGATTCAGCAACATCTACCAACGACCCGAGTACCAGAATGCTGCCGTAGAAGAGTACTTTGCTAATACGGAGCTCTCTTACGCTTACTATGAAAGTGTTGATAATAGTAGCTTTGCGGCAAACGGGGGGATCTACAATCGTATCGGCAGGGCCTACCCTGATGTTGCTGCTGTCGCTGACAATGTCCTTATCTTTAATAAGGGCCTGCCGATATTGATTGGGGGCACTTCCGCCGCGGCACCGGTTTTCGCGGCGCTGTTGACTAGGGTCAATGAGGAGAGGCTGGCGGTTGGTAAATCGACGGTTGGATTCGTCAATCCGGTACTGTATGCTCATCCGGAGGTGTTTTACGATGTTACGAAGGGTAATAATGAGGGTTGTGGGACCGAGGGCTTCCCTGCTGCTGCTGGTTGGGATCCGGTTACTGGATTGGGGACTCCGAACTACCCTGAGTTATTGGAGTTGTTTATGGGTCTGGATTAATTACCCTACTAGCTCACAGATAAAGACATGTGCTCGGGTAATACCGACAGTCAATTTGTGTAGCGTACTCTATACATGTTCGTATTCTCAAGTGGACATTGGTGGTTTAACATGTATACACCCAACCCATTCTGAGGTTCAAATTCAACCAGTGCGCGATACTCTGAACAAATTCGAGGTTGACACTAAAGTAATTGCATGTGATAATCATCACCGCATGAAGAGTGTTTCAATCTATTCAGAGCAAGGTGAGAAACTAGTAAATCATGGGTGGGGTCTTTGCAAGTCATTCATGACTCAGAAAAAGAGCAATAGTAGGGCTCATTGTGATTGATCAATTTATACAGTTTTCTTTTTATTCCATATATATACTATATGCACCAATCTATCCTCCAATATGGATATACACGCATCAATCATTAAAATGTGACCAGCACTTTAGACAATGACCTTGTGGCCAGCAGGCTTCTCCTCAGGCTCATTGAAGATATCAATGTTCCAGCGTGGCTTGTTAGCAGTGTAAGGGATGTTGTAACGACGACGGTTGTTGCCCAGAGCCGAGACCTTAGCGATCTCCTCAGGGGTGAGCTCGACCTCCTGGAAGTTGTCGACGATGCGTGAAGGAGTAACGGACTTGGGGATGACGCTGTGGCCGCCGACCTGGGACCAGGCGAGGATGACATGGGCCGGTGTGACAGTCTTGCCGAGACGCTTGGAGGCCTCCTCGGCGACTTCCTTAACCTCTGGGCGGGTGATGAGGAGGGGCTCACCGATCATGTTGTTGCCGAAGGCGGAGTAGGCGGTGACGTGAATGCCCTTCTTCTGGCAGTACTCGATGAGGTCGTTGCTCTGGAGGAGAGGGTGGCGCTCGATCTGGTTGGCGGCGGGAACGACGCCAGTAGCGTTAATGATGGCCTCAAGCTGCGAGAGAGATATATTGTTAGTTATCGGCTTTGGTGGGTTCCAGGAAGGAAGTGGACTTAAACTTACGTGTTCGATCTTGTGGTTGGAGACACCGACGGCGCGAGCCTTGGACTTGGGGAGCTTGGTCATGGCCTTCCAGGTGTCGACGATGGAGATGCTGTCGTCAATGACGACATCGCCGCCCTCGACAGAGCTGTTCTCCACGAGAGGGAAGAGCTCGCTGCCGGTCTTGAAGGCAACAGGCCAGTGGACAAGGTAGAGCTGTTTGGTTATTAGTGCTTAGTTCATCGAGGTTGGCTGGATGAAGGCAAGTGACGTACGTCAAGGTAGTCGAGCTCGAGCTCAGCAAGGCACTCGTCGAGAGCCTTCTCGACAACGTCGGGGTGGTGCTGGCTGTTCCAGAGCTTGGAGGTCTAGAAGGTCATTGTTAGCCATATGATAGTTCGGCATTCTCAGCGTTATCGATTACATACGATGAAGATGTCCTCACGCTTGAGGCCGGGGACGTCCTGGTAGGCTCTCTTGATACCGGCAGCGACTTCCTTCTGGTTCTGGTAGCTTTTCGGGGGTTAGCATCAAGATCGGGACAGTTTGAAAATCAGAACTGTAGCTTACATAGTAGCCAGATCCTAGGATACGTTAGTACTTCCTTCAAACAAGTGGCCCAACTGCCGATGGATAGAAGCTTACCAGGTGACGGTAACCGGCCTTCAGGGCCTGGTAAACGGCCTCACCGACCTGACCGGGGGCAGACTGCCAGGTACCGAAGCCCAGTTGACTGAAAAAGATGTTAGTCTGTTGGTTTGTTGAGCTCTGGAGTTCCATGGAAAACATACGGGACCTGAGCACCGGTGTTGAGGGTAACCTTCTTGCCGAGAGACATGTTGACGGTAGGGTATAGAATTGAAGGGATCTGATAAGGTGAAAGAGATGAGGAATGATCGAGGAGAAGGAGGGGAAGAAGAATAGAAGGGAAGGGCAACAATTAAGTAAGTCCTTTAGAGCTCCAGGCGAGAAAGACTCCGGTGGGGGTTCAGCATCGGAAAATTACTGGAATCATATTATCCGCTATTAACCATTGTTTACCCCGCCAGCGGAGGGGAAGACACTATTCCTCATTGGGTCAATACCCCTCGGTAAGTGGGGAATGAGTACCTTTCAGGTAATGCGAGCCACCATTAACCCATTCTATGCCACAACCGGATTCCTCTGTAGAGTGCAGTCTTCCATGCACTTCCATGCCATGTACGGTATACACGGACATTATGCATGTATGCATGTAGGTCTCTTTAGTATTACGGAAAATAAAAACGATGGATTTGTTGCGACAAAAAATATGACGTCACGACGCGGCTGACACTCCTCCGGGAAAATAAATTCTTACCTAACGACATGCAAACTAATTACTTCTTCATTTTCCATTCCAAGGTTCTGCGGACTTCCATTCGTTCTTTGTCGGGAACCCGAAAGAGTAATTGGTTCTGGATCCCGACCCCGGACTTACTCCGATCCTACTACCAAGCTCCAAACATGTCCCGAATAAGGCATCGGCAACGAAGGGAACTCTAGGACAACAAAGAAGCCGTCCCTAGTCACGAGAGCACCATGTCTCTCTTTTCGGAATGGCCGATTGAACCCCCACGTTCAACACCGGATCCATTCTGTGTCACCACGGGTTCCTTTCTAGTAATCGCTCGGCCAAGATAGTTTCTAAGATCTCTCAATGGCTTCGCGATGGTACTCCGGGGTTAGAATTTATCGTTCGGCACGCAGGAGCCGGAGCCATGTTGCTGCAATTACTCGTAAGGTTGATTTGTATTTGTCTGTCAAATCTCGTGGTGCACCATTTACCGGGAAGATTTGCGGTATATATCGGCTAGGGAGAAACAAACTAGTCGGTATTACTGATCCCGAGTATCTGGAAAGCGCGATGCGATTGCCTGACAAGCTAGTAATTGAGGATGTCTAGCACATTTTGTATGCGCCAGCCAGAAACATCAAGCGCTCAGTATCCGAGTCTTGGATGCCGTACATCCCACTCGCTCCCATAAGACCTAGCTAGGCCAATTCAGAGAACATATAGCTCATTCCTTCCCCAGGGACAGGCAAAGGGTTTGTCCGGGTGGAACCATTATTCTTGCTCATTTCTACGGCGAGCCAATAGATAAAGCTTGTAGATAGCTTAGATAGGTATGCTTTTACCAATTTTGCCCCTCTCTATACCAAAAAAATAAAAAATAAAGTTTAACTGTTTCTTGATATCAATTTTGTCGGGGTCCTATTTAGCCCTAGCGCTCACACGTCGTCTCCATCTGTTCTGCCTCGACTTGTAGAGAGTTCTTCTCCTCCTCAGCGAGCAAGCATGCTAGAGAACTATTATTATTATTATCAATCATGTTTAACGTCCATATAGAGCCCTTGGCTATGACAAACACATGCTAGAGAACTAGAAAGCTAGCTACAAATTCTTCCCCTAAGATTCAAGAGGTCAAGTCGCGCTCTCTGGGGTTGTGCGCGCCGTCCTACTATTACTCCAAAGTGCACGAGACCCTTGCGTTCCCTTTCAAGTGCTTAGTATTGCCTGCCTGGGATCGTATCTTCCATTCAAATAACACAGTTCTATCGGCCACATCGACTATGACAACTCTCGGTTGATGCAGTATCTGCACATTGGCCATGCACTACAGATGATAGAGGGGAATGCTCTACATTAACTCCTAGAATACCCTTCTAAGCTCTAGTGAAGGGTCTGGTAGATTCATGTGAGTCTTATAGAATTCACAAGCCACCATGAAGTTAAAAAAGTAAATAAATTAATTCCAGCCCTCTTCATAAAGCGACATCTACATAACCATATATATCTGATGTCTCTCCATCTCATCAAGAGCCCTAGATTTAAACAAACCTCAGAAAAGTCGATTCGCAACATGCAAAATAGAACAGTCATGTCAGCGTCGCTTTCAAGTTCTCGGTAAACCATGCAAAAGCCATCATGTTCATTCTCTACCAAGCATCTACCCAAGGAAAACATGGCTCATTAGCTCCCTTTATTCACTCACGAAGGAAATAGCTTCGGATTCTGACCTAGAGAGGCAGATCTCTGTGTAAACTGGCCTTCGTGAAGTCCTATGGACTGATACAGGGGTTATTGAGTCCACTAAAGTGCGACCGAATCTCGACCCGCATGCCCCTCAGCAATATACATAGAGGATGTGAGCGACATATGAAGGGACGACCGAACCCCATCATGTTTAGCATACTTGACACCGGCACATGCTGTGCCTGAAAGACTAAATCCTGGCAATGCTAACCTACCTTTCCGTGTTGGCGATATGTCAGCCATGGATCAGAGTACGGCTTCTCATTGGAACGATATAAGACGCTGAAAATAGCACCACGTTGTGCGTCACCAATGATACATTCTTCGCCCTTGTATGTGGTGCTCCTGTTACAGGCAGCAGTGATACACTTCCTGGTACCACGCGTGCAGGCTGATCAGTTAGCACTTAATCCCTATGACTTTTTACACATCCAGAAGATTCTCTCCTTAATATCACCGGGCAACGACGAAGAATCGAATCCCGGCCAAATCGCAGAGACAGAGGGCCATGGCACCAATCTTCATAAAGTAGCCTTAAACGCTATGGTGGGCTACTAAAACACTAGATTTACTAACAGCGGTACAATCACCCGCGACGGCCACCATGTAGCCTCCTAGCCGCCTGACCGGCCATGGGCCCCGTGGAAATACGTAGAGCCAGACAGCGCAGGAATGCACAGCCTGCGACAGCCCCTTCTCCTGCCAATGACACCTTCACGGTCGCCTGCCCCACCCATGCTAGGGTGTGTACCTGATAACGAACCGGTGGTTGCGCCTCCTACGCTGACGCCTGCCAAGAACCCCCGGCTCTCTCAGAGCACAGAGGGTTGCATCACATTCCAAGGCTGCGGTTCCTAGTGCTTCTCAGCCTGCGCCCACGAGTACCTCCTCCCGGCTATCCGACGCCGAAGCAAGTGCACTAGCAATAATGGCTGAGTATGTCTACTGAGAGGGAAGATGCTGGAGCGACCTCCTTTGCTGAGCTGTTGACGGCATTGGTCGAATCCGGGAAATCGAGGGGAGATGCTGCGGTGGATGCACTCAGAGCTGCTAGAGCCGACATGCCTCGTCGAGCTCTGAGCACTCCGTGAGCCTTCGGTATATGAGGGCTACAGCTTTGGCTAGCTGTGCAAAGCGAGAGATTACGTCAATAAGATACGTCCACAACACAGGGCAACCTCACTTGCTTCAAGGGCTATAAGTACTTGCTCAACCGACAACTTCCTAGCACCGAAGATAATTCGTACACTAAAGAGCGCCGGTACGCCATTACCACCTGGAAGAAGCATTACTAAGAAACACAAAATGCAAGCTGATGAGTTAAAACTAAAGTATGCCGAATTAGAGAAAGCACATTCCAACTGTATAACCATGAAGAACGAGGCCGACCGGACAGCCTTCACCAACTCAAACAGTACCAAGGACGCCAATATTTCGGGCCGACACACCACGCAGTTCCTTACCCCTGTATCGACAAATATATTAGCTGAATGCCAAGGCGCAGCGATTCAATCCTGGATCCAACGATATTCCTTCGTCGTCACGCAGATAGCGATGAAGACGTTGATACACTTGATCCGGATAATCAACAACCAAACCTCCCCCTCAGGAACAAGGGACACAGGCCTAGACAATCTTTTGAGACCTTCCGAAACATTCGCGGAGAGCAAGAAAACATAGACTCGGATATGCAGGATGCAACATCTAGCTGGCCGGATGACGGTATTCAGTATGTACCATACGCTGGTATGACCACCGGATAAGGACAGTTTTTCTTTACATATGTATTTAAGCTTTTACTCTTTACTCATCGTTATATCGCAATGAGAGAATTGTCTTTTTGACTGGGCTGCATATTGTTGTGGTATCGCACCTTATCTAGAAATCAACTAAGTTATCAATGATCTTCTAACCTGGCGTAAGAGGAGTCATGCTAAGAAGCCGGATACTATACGGATGTCGGATCATGTTGCTCCTTGGTGCCTACAGCTTCTGGGTCGCCACTTATCGGGAAGGGGGGTTACAAGTTATGTTTGAGTTTCAGATCCTTGCTGCTACTTTAGCTTTTGAGATATTAGCTTTTATTGGTATCAGCTATATATCTCGTTTGAGAAACTTAGACTATGTAGTAACGTTAACTACTATCCATATGGCATTCTGCGACGTTCTTGTATGTAATATGGGTTGCAAACTGACGATTCGCATTCTCGAATATCATCAAAACACAGTAAGTTTTGAACGGCCGTTGAGAACATGGGAATCGGATCCAACATAAGAACGGAAAAGGAAAGCAATAGGGAATCATTGGCCATGGACAGAAGACAGCAGCGAATCAGGTGTCCATCCATCATCAACCAACAAACACAATTTTCCCTCCTGTGCTCGGCATAGCATATTTAAAAGACACTTTTCGACACCCCTTCGTGCCTCGAGACTGAGGTGGCCAAGAACGTCAGTCATTTTCATTACATAATCGGTCTTCGCCGCTCCATCGGTGTGATACTTCACGAAATGTTGATGTAGGAATGCACGCAGACCATATACGGAAGTCTCCCACAGGCTTCTCGAGGCCCCGAGAGTCGTATCCAGCAATGACATGTCGTTACAAATATCAGGTGCAGGGGATACCACGGAGACTGGCGAGCGAGATATTGATTCTTGCATCGTGATACAGATGGAAAATAAGCAGGCCAGCCTGTCGTATTCGGAACCCAAGAAGGTGGAGTCAGGGGAGGGAATTTGGTTTACCGAGTGAAAGTTTGAGCGTAGAAGGAGAACTGCATCATAGAGGGCTGGGTAGGCTGCTAACCCGTCCATATACAGGCGAGAGGAAAATGCCATCAGAGTCCGCATGTCTTGGATGAATGATATTAGCCATAGACAGCGGACTTTCTGTGTATCCACTGATGCAGCTCTTGCTGCGCTCTGAAAAGATTGTTCAGATATTTCTGATAGGTTATTTGATGACTCGAACCATGTTGGTCTTGTCATGAGGGAAACGCTGTTTGATGTATTAGCTATAGAGCCACTGAAGTCGCGCAATATCGAAGCTTACAGGTATACGACAAGCTCAAGGCGCCAATTGTCATGTAGTTTATCGATACCGCCTCTGGCTTCGATCATACTCTGAATCCCATTGCGATGGACTGTCCACTCCTTTTCCGTTCCCCAATATCTCTGTATACTAGTCAGTGGCGCGCCGTTTCAACGAAGGAAAGGAAACCCACTAGCCACGGAAGGATGGGGAAGAAAGAAAGAAAAGGAAAGCTGATAACGACAGTACAGTGCATACCTCGAAAGTCAGAAGCCGAAGAACAGCGGCAAATGTATCATTGCTCAGCGCCTTCTCCGGATCAGCCATCCACGCACTAAGAATGCTCGCAGCCTCTGATTTATACTTCAGCGCATCAATAGAATTTGTCCCCCTTGCAGGGTTCATGCCCGTATAAAGGTGAGCTAGATGGGCCGCTGAGTGGGCCATGATACCATAGAAGGATGCAGCATTGGAGAAGTCGAGAGGAAGCCAAACATCCTTCATCGGGTTGAAGCTAGAAATGGCGGCGTCCTCAAACATCATAGTTGCGTGGGTAACTAGCCCTGTCATCATGTTAGCCACTCCCGGTACTTCAAAGTGTGCTGGAACCAAACGAACAGTGATGAAGGAGCTTGTGGTGTTTGCTAGTCAATTCGACTGGAAACATTTCAAAGGGGTCGAGTCTGGAAGACGCTAGAGCGTGGTTTAGCCCAGTAAGGGCTTGGATGGGCACCCCTTGAGACACGTTTATAACATTTTCATTGCCATAACCAGAGGCGGTGCTGGTTTTGATGTACGTCGAACTGTGCTGATGCAGCAGGTACACATCACGGTTAGGATACTCAACTACTGATCCAGACATGCCGTCTGGCTTGGGCCTGCTATCTTCCACAGGGCTTCTGTAGGGTAGGATCTTCCTCTGCGTTCGGCGGTCCTCTGGCTTCTGCTTGCGTCGTTGTCGCTGCCTCCAGTGCTCCCGCATCGCATGGCTCCGAGCTTGGGCTATCGTGCCCTCGGCCACGAAGGCGAACCGAGAACCTCCTTCATCTGCGCCCGAGGATTGGGACGGAGACCGTCCATCAGTCTGTGGTGAAGACTTATCATAAAAGGGACTCATGGCTCAGGATTGTGTAGTGATTTGCCGGTCGAAATCCTACAGCGAGCGTTCGTGGTCCTGCCAGGCTTGTCAGCGACAATGGCTGTGCGAATCACGAATTAAAGGAGATGGCCACATGTGAGTCGCAAGTTGCTGCTTATAAGAAATTTAGGATATACATATTTTGATTTTGGGTACTACAGGAGTACGATGGGTTATTTATTATGACGCTGAGGGTGAAAACTGAGGTACAGTATGAGATTTTTTACGGTCGGACGAAACTCGGGCAGGGCCCTCATGACATCATTAGTCATGATCCACTGATCCGCCGGCGGAACAAAGTTCCTTGAGGCCATGGCCAGCGATCATTGGTCAATTCACCGACATAAAGTCTTTGGCACCCAAGCTAGAATTGTCCCTAATAAACCTTGAATCTCCCACTTTTCCAGACCCTATTAATCGTATAGTACTTTAGTTGCCACTGGATTGAACCTGACAAAGCTCCACCCACGATGTTATGCCTCGGTATGTGGCTTGGGCTTACGGCCGTAAACGATATAACTGCGAGGTGATTCAGCAGTGCAACGGACAGCATAGCACATTATAACTCACAAATCAGCCATTGTATGGATTTTGGGGTTCCGCATGTCCACCTTCACCTGAGATGCACCAATACTGACCTCCTCTTTTGACCAACCTTCGAACCTAGTAAAAGCGGCTATTACACCTGCCTCAAAGCCAATCTCTGTTTGAAGAAGGTTCCAAACCCCGATGGTTTTCTAGCGCAAATCAGAGACTAGCTAAAGACGAGATTTGAGTCAACAATTCGGTCTCACATACATAATACTTGTCCCATGGCCAGCTTCTTATAGGAGCTCAGTACTTCTGCACGTGAATGTCGACAAACCCTGCTTCACGGAGCCGGTCACTGAGTTGAGGTCCTGGGCTTATGACAAACCCTGCTTTCGTGAAACTGGGACGGACAAGTGACTAATACTGCTCGGCCT